>JASDQU011455168.1:46091-61662 GCA_032191745.1 Picea mariana
TATATATATATATATATATATATATATATATATATATATATATATATATATATATATTGAGTTGGGGTTCACCTCAGAACTTCTTCCCAAGATCTGGCCTCAAAAAGGGCTCCAGATCCTAAAAAAGGGGCAAAAATCCCATTATAACAGGCTGAAAATCATTAAAAATCTAAATATAAAGTTTTAAACCCACTTTTTGCAAGTATTTAGGTGTGCCCCCTTCTCTCCAGGCCCCTGGTCATGTGTAGGTTCCATGTGGCTAGGAGCCAAACATTCGCGCCCCTAAACCTCCGCCCTCGATCATGTGTGAGTGTCATATGGCCTCGCGCTGGTGTGACAGCCCCGGTCCATGCTCCTAGTCATATGCGCCTTGGTCGGCGAGCTAGCCTTGCCGACCGGGTGCTTATCCTCCAAAAACTGCGCTATGTCAACACAAATATAATATCCGCCATATCTCAAAACAAGTCCTAAGGTAGCCTGGGTGGTTAGTGCTCTTTTTGGTGAAGTCATTGCAAGAGAATAGGTCGGCAGTTTGAGTCTCACAGAGTGCAACAAACTTTTTAAACCAGACCTCATTGGCCTCTTTCGGGGTGCCATGTGGTGCCTTGTGATTGGGTCGCGTGTCACCCTTTGATTTGCTCGTACTGTTGATGCATCGGTCCAATCACCCTGCCAACTCACTTGCACAGTCAGCACACCTGCCACATGTCACATTTGGAGCTTGCCATGTCACCGCCACCTATCATCCGTACCCTGCCACGTGTTAGACTAGAATTGAGCCACGACATCGTACGGACTGACATGTCAGCATTTGTATAGTCCACATATCAAATCTGTACCGTGCCAACTCAACCCTGAAAATGCCAAATCTTCTTGACACGTGTCACCTACTGGCACTGCCATGTCATCATGTTGACATCAGCAGTACGGCCTCTAACTGTTGACTTTGACTATTTTTTATGTATGGGAAAAAATTCAGAACGTGATAACTTTCTCATATGATGTCCATTTTTGAAAAAAAATATATTGTCATAATTAGCACGATGAGCCCTACGGGATGGCGTTGGTTTCATCTGATTTTGAGAACTTTGAAATCTTGTCCTTCTTGGATCCATTTTGGATCACCCCCTTAGGAAGTAATGGTCTCCATTGCTTGAAGTCCCTGGGGAAGATTTTTCTGAATTTGAACATTGGTGAGATGCTTTCCTTACTAAAGAAGCTTCTCTACTTGGCTTATGGAAGGTTGTCATGAACTTGATGTTGGAGGGGTTGGACCTTTTTAACCAATCTGGTTACATGAGATGATAGTGCGTAGAAGGAATATTTGTTCTTTGCTTCAACCTTGTCAATCTGCTTCCACTGGATAGAAGGGGATTGGACCAAGGTCATAGTGGTCATAGTGTCCTTTTGTTCACCTTTTGCTCGAATCACGAAGAATCTAAACTTTATCGTATGAGCAATGACTTTGTTGCATTGTTTTGTCGAAACAATAGTCAGAACTACCTCTAGTATCCTATAGAGGTGATCCCCTAGAGTAACAATGACACTACGAGGTTGAGAATCATAAAAAACATGGCGCTTCCACATATATGGCTAGCCTAGAAGAACATCACAGACATCCAGCGGGGAAACATCACACAATACCTCATCCTTGAAGGGATTGATGTTGTAGGGCAGGCGACATTGTTGGTTGACATGAAGATCTCATCCCTAGTGAAGCCACCCGATGTTGTATGGCTACAAGTGTGGTTTTGTTGGAAATTCCAACTATTTGATGGCCTCTATTGAGATGAGGTTCTTTTGGCTTCCGCTATCAACAATGAAATGCAACGGGGTCCCCTTTACCCACATCTGTGAATGGAAGAGGTGCTACCCCTCTTTAGGATCTGTTGGTTCTTCTGGTTGGATCGTTGTGATTGTGACAGTGGCAGTGGGGTTTGTGTCGATCATCGGTATCCTTCCAATATTTTCTGAATCAAGGTTCATCTCTTTTTCTTTGATCTCGACTAACTGTTTTGAGCGAAATTCATCAGTTTTGTGCCAGGGGATTTTGTGGAAATCACACCACTTTTCAATGTCAATCTTTGACTTTCCCTTACCCTTATTTTCCTATCATTTGGACTAGTTGTCAAGAGGATATTTTTTAGGGCCATCTTTATCATACTTTGGTTGTTTCGGATTTGCAGACCCGAACTCCCGTTCGTTCTGGTGCTTAAATTTCTGCTTGATTTTGACAGCATATCGATAAGCAGCTCCCAGCGATGAGATGTCCAGAAACTCCATTTTGGTTTGGATGTAACTATATAGAGCCCTATGGTATTTCAGAACCAAATGTCACTCAGAATATTTGATACTCATCTTGGTGCACAAGATATGGAAGGTATTGGTGAACTCTGACATTGCTTGGCCCCTCTCTTGATGCAGTGTGGTCCATCTCATGTATTGTTCTTCATAGTTTCCAATGGGGTAATATTGTTCCTTGACGACATCTATGAAAGATTCCAAAGTGGGTTTGTCCTCAAACATTCTAAAATCCTTTGTGGAATTTTTCTCACAGTAAGTTTCCCACCAATGTTTGACATGGGGGAGATCCTTAAGGAGCACGAAGGTGATCTTTTCCCTGTTGAAAAAATTGTGCACAGAAAAATAACCTTCTAGCAGATTTAACCATTTTTCCAAAGCATCTGCATCTATCTAACCTTCAAATACGGGAATATAAAAATTAACTTGTACCTTGAAAGGAGCGGTGCCTCCAAAGTGGTTGCTTGATGAAGACACATCTATTGTTATTGACAGACGTCAAAGGATTTGGGTAAAATTCTTGATCATTTTCTCCCTCTATCGCATGAGAGCTTGCTCCAGTAATAGATTAATAGAATCTTCTAATCCATCGTTTTTATTTTCTTCCACCATGGAGGGTTTCTTGGGTGTGCGAGAACAACTATCCTTAAGAGAGACAATCTTGAGACTCAACTTTCTATACTCGGACCTCGTCGGAGACATGCACTGAAAAACGACCAAGAGCAACCTGCTCTGATACCACTGATCCAGATTGTTTTGAGCACAAAATAAGAGCGGAGATATAATAAAGAAATATACTAATATATTGCAAGATATCCAACAATATAACAGATATATATATATATAACAAGAGGCACAAATATACAGTAATACACAATTTCTACTGATTAGTGAAATGTACAGAATTGTAAAATTACAGAGTGAAAGACTCACTAGAATGGTGGCAGCTTATCTATAAGAAGAGATGTGATGGATACGCTCATTCGCAAGAAGATGATGTTAACAATGAGGCTCTAAATTCCTTTTTAACATAAAGAAAATCCAAAACCCTAACCCCGGAAGATGAAAATCCAAAAGTTTTGCAGGCCCTGATAGGGGTAGTTGATACATCAACTTTCCAAGGGTGTAACTTTTGCATACGATATTTGTTTAGGGCGTTTGATACCTTCGACCTTCAACGATTAGTGATTCTCGTTGAATCCTTGTTTTTACCATACTATGCTTAAACTCCCAAACTCTCGATATGTCACCACGTGGCCTTGGCCCTTCGGCGATCGACGTTCAACGTTTTTTGTTGGTCGTTCCTAAATTATAACATGCCCCAAAATCCCCGAACTCTCAAGTTACCCAAACTCCCAGAGTCTCGTATACGTCACCAGCCAAGTTGGCCAGGTGGGCACGAACCAATAACTGACACGCTACGAGGGTCAAGGGGTGACACGTGTCCTCTATAGGGGTGACACATTTCATGCTCTAACAAGCACAATGGGTATGTGAATCATCCAAAACTGGGTGACATGTGGCACGCGTAATGCGGGTCCACACCACATCGAATGATGTCATTAAGCCACGTCATCATAGATTGATATCTACTCGGTCCTTCAAACTAATGGTCCACAAGATTCCACGTAGATCCATAGACCTATGGTTCTCAGTACTTCGCGGCTCTGGGCTTTGGTGCTTACCGAATTCTCTTGACATAAATTCCCCAAAGGGATAAGTCCTCGAAATCTTGGATCTAGTGCCACGTGTCCTCTTCGACCAATGGTTGTGATCCACTTTGGCACTCACGACTTCGGCGAGTTCATACTTCTTAAACTATTGGTTGGTTTCCTCCGGAGTACGGAATCTCCGGACTATGGGATCTCTTGCCACGTGTCGCTCCCTGAGGCATTCTCGATTAGTCGAGTAGTCAAGGGTGGGTCCCTTAGATCAACATATCGGAATGATTATGAAGGCTCTGAGGATCAACAGTCCATGTTACTTTGGTAGTTTGGCCTTCAAGAGTTTGGTGTGTGTGTCTCTTGGCTTTCCCTCCGGACCACATCGAATCTTTCACCACGTGTACCTAGTGTCTACGGCCAGGATTTACTCTGGCTTGCGAAGCTTCGAGAGAAATCTCATGCATTTCTAAATCGTCAAATACCCAGACTCTTGAATAACCATTGATCTGTGGACACATGTCCTTCTAGTTTGAACGGTCCAGATTAATTCCATGACTCCGACGTTCAGAAATTTCGACGCTAGACCATTCCAAATCTCTCGAAGTAAAACTTTGTTGAAGCGCTTAACGCTTCCCTTCCTACGTCAAATCTAACGGCTAAGAGTGATCCATACGGGATCCCTAGATTGACAGTCCTCGTTGATTCCTGACTTCAGCCTTCGACTATTTTTTAGGATCGTGGGGCACTAGTCCCGAAATCCCGAAGCCGAAATAGCTAGCTCCTTTCGGACTAGCACAGGGTTCCTAGGCCTTGGTCACATGGCTCTCTTGGAAAATATTAGGGGCTAAGTGCAGTATCCTTTCTACATCAAAGGGGTTAAGGGCATGGGCACGAGCCTTTGGTTGGATGGGTGAATGTTTTATAGGGAAAATGCCATTCTCCCACATAATTCGAACTCTGACATTCTTGCTAAGGTAAAATTTAAGGGATTGGCAGGACTTAGAAATTTCAATCGATCCTACCCTGACCCTCTTGTGGATTCCCATCCCATGACTCTCTAACAACTAGCCTGAGAAAATTCAAAGAGCATGAAAACATAGCAGTTTACAGAAGAAAAAGAGCCTATCTAATAACTGTTCAAATACTGCAATATTGAGTCATAAACACATACATTTCATCATCGTATCAATATAATACACAGAGTATGAAAATACTTATCAGAACTGGAAAATGTGAAGAAAATGCTGAAAGGGGTGCCCATTTCCTCCCAACCATAGGCACAGACACTCCTAACGAATTTACCACTAGCCACCCACGAGCTAGACCATAATTCTCTGAGAGAGATTTTTTCTTTGTGCTCCACAATAGTCAAGGACAAAGGCTACTCTCCTCCTCCCACAAGAAATGGGTGTCTGGTTTTCTCTACTCCAAGCAAGGAGGTATGCACGAGTACTTCCTCAGTCACTCGTTAGCCTCGTTTATCAGCTTGTAGTGAAACCCTGTCCATGGATTCTTTCAGCCAAAATGAGCTTACTGCAAAACTTTTTCTGTCAACTTCCAAGTCGAAGTATGTTCACTGCTCTTCTCAGGAGAGTGTTTTTTTTCTCTACTCTATTATCTCGCAGATATGTCTTTGTCCCTCGAATTACCTCCTTTCTTGCCTTCCTTAGCAAGGTTGTGTGGGTCCGAATCCCAATTCGTGGTCAAGCCTGGAAGCCCTAAAGATGGGTACTCTGCCCTATCTCCTCATTAACTCTTGAGAATGGCTTTCCAACTACCAGCATGATTGGTAATTCATTTATGGGTTAGAGGACTATTGGCCAATTACTCCCAATAGGTATTGGTCTGGTGAGGGTCATCTCAACCATACTTGGTTTCCCTTCACCATATTTGTCATAGAATCCATGGTCTATCTTGGCAAACTTTCCTCCTTTCAGCAGTTGTACAACACATATTCAAATTATATTAATAACACAAATTCATACATTGACCCTTTTATACAAGGGTTCATTAAATCAAACATTCACACATATTTAGTCCACCATAGTCTCTTGGCTAGTTATAGTTATATTTACAAACTATGGGAAACAGGGGTATTACAATCCCCTCCCCCTTAAAGGAACATTGTCCTTGATGTTCTATCTGTCAATGTAATATGTATGTACAGAAGTAAACAAAAATGGATATGCCTATCTCATGGCATCTTCCATTTCCCATGTAGCCTCATCTGGGCCAAAGTGTTTCCATTGCACCTTGACCTGTGCAATGGTTATGTTCCTGAGTGGGGTTTCCTTCCTGTCTATTATGCATTGTGGTTCTGGCAGGAATTCTCCCTCGAGTTCCACCTGAATCACATACCAGTCAATAATATGATTAGAATCATGTACATACTTCTTTAATAAAGAAACATCGAAAACAGTATGTGCCTTTACTATGGGAGGAAGTGCTAGCTGATATGCTACTAGTCCCACTCTATCCAAAACTTCAAAGGGTCCACAATATCGAGGTTCCAGCTTGGCACAATCTCCCATCCTCAAGGAGCTTCTCCTGGGTATAACTCGGAGATACACATGATCCCCTGCTTTGAACTCTCTAGGAGTCCTTTTCAGGTCTGCGTGGGTCTTTTGGCTATCCTGGGTTGTCTTCATATTTTGCCTGATCTGAATCACTTGTTGTTCCATTTCCTTTAGCATATCTGGCCCGATGGTAACTCTGACTACTGGTTTGTTCTAGCTGATTGGAATGTTGCATTGTCTTCCATAGAGGGCTTCAAAAGAACTCATTTTTAATGACTCTTGATAGCCATTGTTGTAAGAAAATTCTACTAGTGGTAGGTAGTCATCCCATTTCTTGGATCGATGCATTACATACATCCTCAGCATATCTTCTAATACTTGGTTTACCCTCTCTGTATGCCCATCAGTTTAAGGGTGATAGGTTGTACTAAAGAGTAATTTTGTTTCAAAACCAGCAAACAAAGATTTCCAGAAGTTGGAAGTGAACTTTGTATCTCTGTCTGTCAGATATAATTTCCTTAGGCATGCCATGCAGTTTGAATATCTATTTCATGGAGATGTTGGCAATATCTATTGCTTTGCAAGTTGACTTGACGGGTATGAAGTGAGCAACTTTTCTCAGCTTTTCCACAACTACCATGATGACATCGTTCTGTTTGGTTGATCTTGATAATCCTGTGATGAAATCCATGGAGATGGTCTCCCATTTCCATTCGAGAACTGGTAGGGGCTGCAACAACCATGCTAGGTGTCGGTGCTTTGCCTTGACTTGCTGACACTCTAGACACTTAGCTAAGTAATCAGTTATGTCCTTTTTCAATCTGGGCTAATAAAATAGTTTCCTAGTGGTCGTGATCATTTTCTGATGACCAATATATGGTCTCTTGTGTAGTTCATCCATTATGAATCTCTTCAAGTCGCCATAACTTGGAATGTACAATCTGCCCTTGTAAGTCAGCAGGTCATCATTAATCATTTGATAACCTTCATACTTCAGCCCTGTGGGCTCTTGCTTTAGGTATGATGTCACAGTCTTGAAAAACACATATGTTTCTTGTGCAGTTTTGACCCTCTCTTTGATGTTTTATTCACTGGTGCTTACAACTACCAAGTGAACCAATTTCATACTCCTACTAAGGGCATCAACCGCCCTATTCTCCTTTCCTTTGATATGTTTTATCTCAAAATCAAACTCACTAAGGAGAGCCATCCACCTAGCTTGTCTCACATTGAGTTTTGGTTGGTCAAACAAATACCTTAATCCACTATGTTCTGTCATAAGTACAAATCTTCTACCTAAGAGGTAATGTCTCCACATTTTTAAGGCATGCACTATGGCAGCCAATTCCATATCATGGGTCACATAATTGACTTTATGCTCATTCAATTTTATGGATTCGTAGAAAATCATGTGTCCTTCTTGCATAAGAACTCCTCTGAGCCCTTCCTTGTAGGAATCTGTACACACAAGGAAGTCTTTGTTTGGGTCTGCAATCTTCAGTACATGCACATTGGTTAGAAGGTATTTCAGCTCTTGAAATCTTTCTTCACATTCTGAGGTCCAAATGAATTTAACCCCCTTTTTCTGAAGGGAGGTAATTGGGCAACCAATCTTGGAGAATCCTTTTATGAATCTCCTATAATATCCTGCCAGACCCATAAAGGATCTAATATCATATACATCCTTTGGGGTAGGCCAATCCATGATGGCTTTAATATTGTCAGGGTCAACTGCCACTCCTTCCTTAGAAATAACATGGCCTAGGTAGTGGACTTGTTTCTGGAAAAAATCACACTTACTAAGTTTAGCATAGAGCTGATGTTCTCTTAGTACCTAGAGTACTAGCTTGAGATGTTCTTCATGCTCTTCTCTATTCTTGGAATAGATTAGGATATCATCAAAGAAAACCAACACAAACCTATCCAAGAAATTTCTGAATACGTTATTCATTAAGCACATAAAACTGGTTGGTGCATTGGTAAGCCCAAACAGCACCACCACAAATTCATAGTGACCATATCTTGTCCTAAAGGTTGTCTTGTGGATATCTTCATCTTTAATTCGGACCTGATGGTATCCAGACCTCAAGTCAATCTTGGAGAATATGGTAGCACCTCTTAATTTGTCAAACAAGTCATTGATCATTGGCAAGGGATACGTATTCTTGATGGTCATCTTATTGAGTTGCCTATAATCTATGCACAATCCGAGTGTGTCATCTTTCTTTTTCACAAACAAGGTTGGTGCTCCCCATGGAGACACACTAGGTCGTATGTAGCCTTTGTCCCACATCTCCTTCAACTATAGTTTGAGCTCAACTAGCTCTAGTGTACTCATTCTATAGGGTGTTCTAGACATTGGCACTGCTCCTGGTACAAGTTCTATTCAAAAGTCAATATCCCTTATTGGAGGTAGACCTGGTACCTCTTCTGGGAATATATATTTATATTCTCTTAATATGGGATGGTACTCTAGGTTGGTTTTGTCATTCTCAATAGAGTTTAGTACTTGTATTGTATACAAGGGACATCCATTTCTGCAATACTTCTTCACCTAGAGGGCTGATATTTGTCTCACTGAGACGGGCTTTCGAATCCCTTATAGGGTTACCCTTCTTCCTTCTTCATTTTCACACTCCAAAGTTTTATTGTAACCGTCCATATTGGTTTTGTGGGCAGCCAACCAATCCATGCCAATCAACAGGTCATAAGATCCTAGAGGAAGTATGTTTAGGTTTTCTTGGGTGGGCAACCGACTCATGACAAATTGGCATGTTGGTATGACCTATGTCACTTTTATTTTCGTTCCAGTGGCTAGTTGTACTAGCCATGATTTAACATGTTTAACTTGTTGCAATTTACATTTCTCAACAGTTTGAGGGGAAACATAACTCAAATTAGAACCAGGGTCAATTAAAATGGAAACAGTATGGTTGGCAATCGTACCTTCCATCTCCACCACTAAAGCTCGGTGGTCATCTTGTCTATTATCCAAGGCTGCATAAATTTTTGGTAGGCTCCTAGCCATATCATTGATTGTGGTAGCCTCTTGGACATTGTAGACCCTCCCAGGTTTCTATTGCCTATGTGGACAATCCCTCAGCAGATGTTCCTCTCCACAACCCCAACATTTCAAGGTTTCTCTCTTAGTGTTATCAGACTTACTTGGAGCTGCTCTAAATGGTTTATTTCCACTCTGGGATGGAAAATTTTGTTGATACACACTTATGGAAGGAAGGCTCATTCTAGAGATCTTACTAGGGTTCTTTAATTTCTAGGGTTTAAACCCCTTCTTCTTGAACCTCGAATTGTTTTTCTTCTTCCAATCTTCATGGGGTTATGTCTTACTCTTGAATTGCTCATAGAAATACCTTGCTTTTCGAATGGTATCTTCTAAGGTCTTTGGTTCATCAAACTCAAATTTTTCTTCGTATGACTAGGGTAAGACACTAATAAATCGTTGCATCTTTACCTTTTCATATTTTGTGTAGGGAACATACCTCATCAACTCGAGAAATTTGTTGATATACTCATCTATGGTGAGTTGTCCCATCTTGAGTTCATAGAACTCCTTGGTCTTCCCATCAAAGTGCTTTTCTGACATGTACTTCTTCTTGAAGTATTTCCCAAATTGTTTCCATGACAAGTCCTTCTCATGGACTCCTTTCACATTCCCAAGGTCCTCCCACCAAATGAAATCTTTCCCATTCAGGTTGAAAATGGCCATCTGAGCCTTTAAGTTTTTAGAGTATTCATGGACTCTAAAGTACTTCTTCAAGCTAAGTAACCAAACGTCTTCTTCTTCCCCCTTCTTAATCTCTCCATCAAAGGTGGGTGGTTTGGCTTTCTTGAATTCTTCAGGGTCACGCGTATTGGAATGTTTCCTCTTTTCTGAGAATGGGAACTAGTTTTAGCACTAGAAGATTCCTTGTAGTTGTCAATGTCCTCACCAAAGGAATCTTCCATTGAATGTATCTTGGCTCCATGTTGGGCCTTCTTTGAGGTGCTCCTCCTGGTGTGGCCACTCTCAGGACCATGCTTATGTATCTCAAGTGGTCTTGGATTTTTCTTAGTATGATTCATGTCTACATGACTGGTAGCTGGACCATGTTGCAGTTTCCTTTGTATATCTGATAGAATTTGTAGTAGGATTGCATTAATTTATGTCTGTTTTTCCTGCTCCTTGATCAGGCTTTCATTGTCAACCTTATAACTCTGTAATTCTACCATGAGGCTTCTTATAGTTTCAGCCAAATTTGGAGGGGTTTCCATCACCCTCCTTTCATCAGATTCTTCCACTCTGTTGTAGGAGCTCTCCCCCAACTCTTGATGTGTCACCATCCTTTACGTTGTGGTTCTCTTGTTGTTCACTGACTACTTGAGTGTTGATAAAACATTTTATGTAAGTTACTAATCTACCAATTCATGAACAACATATATCATAGCAAGGTGAAGTCAATTCTTTATTTGGAGACATTAGCAACCTACAGTGCAGACTTCCAAAACATCTATCAATGGTAGAAAGGGGTTAAGGTAGGGTATTACCCCATAAGTTCTCTAATATATATATATATATATATATATATATATATATTATGCGACTCATGCATGAGCCCAAGCAGACCAAGTGTTGTCGCCAGGGATCATTTTAAGGATGAAAATTTATATTAAAATGTAGAAACATGGGCTAATTTTACTAGTCCTTAATATGGAAAATGTAAAATTTTTCACGATAGTTTTGTAAAAATATTCAAATTTCTAAGAATTTTATATAGTTTCTATAAAGTTTTGGCGATTTTTAAGGTAAAATAATTTTATTCTATATAATTTGGGCGAATTGTTTTATAGAAAATATGGAAATTAGCGAATCATTTTTTGGGAAAACCATGGAAAATTAGCCCATTTGTGAAATTTAGCCCCTAAAATCATCTATAGTTGTTGCCATGCTCTGATACCAATTTGTAACACACCCAACCCCTAAATATCCTTTCTAGGGGTGGGGCATCAAATTTTCGCTTTCCCTGGTTCATTTTTGGTCCCTTACTTGAGCAAAACCCTCTAATCAGCTTTCCCTAAACTTACATCTCTCACTAAGCGATTAAACTAGCTAGCGGGGTCCTCCTCGTGACCTCGAGCTGAAAACTGAGAGCTAAGAACCTACGTTAGAAAAGGTTTCATCACTTTGGAATATCCCGGACTTATGGAGTTCCAAGGGTGTTTTCAAATTATCCAATCGCCTAAAAACGGAGGGGATCAGTGGTCCACCCCCTCCGCCGAGATCTACGGTTAAAAAGGGGGCTTCAACATTCGACATCGAACATTCCTATATCCTAATCCCTAAGGTCCTATAATATCTCCACGTGCCCCTATCCCTTCGGCCTTTGGTGATTGGCTATCATCATTAGACTTTCGGCCTTCGACGATCGACGATTCTTGTTGAATCCCACTTTTTACCATACTATGCCTAAACTCTCAAACTCTCGATATCTCGCCATGTGGCCTTGGCCCTTTGGCGATCGACATTCGGCGTTTTGTGTTGGTCGTTCCTAAATTATAACATGCCCCAAAATCCCCAAACTCCCAAAGTCTCATATATGTCACCAACCACGTTGGCCAGGCAGGAACGAACTAGGAATTGACACATGGCGAGGGTCAAGGGGTGACATGTGTCCTCGATAGGGGGTGACATGTGTCATGCTCTAATAGGCACAATGGGTATGTGAATCGTCCAAAACTGGGTGACACGTGGCACACGTAATGCGGGTCCACGTCACATCGAATGATGCCATCAAGCTACGTTATCATAGACTGATATTTGCTCGGTCCTTCAATCTAACGGTCTGCAAGATTCCACATAGATCCATAGATCTAAGGTTCTCATTACTTCGTGGCTCCGGGCTTTGGTGCTTACCGAATCCTCTTGACATAAGTTCCCCGAAGGGAAAAGTCCCTGGAATCTCGGATCTGGTGCCACGTGTCCTCTTCGACCAACGATCTTGATCCACTTCGACACCCGCGACTTCAGTGAGTTTATACTTCATAAATTTTTGGTCAGTTTCCTCCAGAGTATGGAATCTCTTAACTATGGGATCTTTTGCCACATGTTGCTCCACGATGTGTTCCCGGTTAGTCGGGTAGTCAAGGGTGGGTCCCTTAGATCGAAGGCTTGGAAGGATCCTGAAGGATCCAATGATCGACGGTCCACGTTAATTCGGTAGTTCGGCCTTCGGGAGTTCAGTTTGTGTGTCTCCCGGTTTTCCCTCCAGACCATGTCAGATCTGTTGCCACGTGTACCAAGCGACTACGACCAAGATTTACTCCGGCTTGCAGATAGGTTTGGGGGAAATCTCATGCATTTCTAAATCGTCGAATACTTGCACTCTTGGATAATTGTTGATCTATGGACATGTGTCCCTCCAGTTTGAACGGTCCAGATTAACTTCACGACTTCGACATTCGTGAATTTTGACGCTAGACCATTCCAAATCTCCCGAAGTAAAACTTCATTGAAGCGCTTAACACTTCCCTTCCTACGTCAAATCTAACAGTTGAGAGAGATCCATACAGGATCCTTAGATCGATGGTCCTCGTTCATTCACGACTTCGGCCTTCGGTTGTTTTCGAGGATCATGGGGTCACCAGTCCCAAAGCTGAAATAGCTAGCTCCTTTCGGACTAGTGCATGGTTCCTAGGCCCTGGTCACATGGGTATCTTGGAAAATATTAGGGGCTAAGCGCAGTATCATTTATGCAACAAAGTGGTAAAGGGCATGGGCATGAGCCCTCGGTCGGATGGGTGAATGGTTTATAGAGAAAACACCCTTCTCCCACAGAATTCGAACTCTGACATTCACGCTAAGGTAAAATTTAATGGATTGGCAGGACTTAGATATTTCATTCAATCCTACTCCGACCCTCCTACGGATTCCCATCTCATGACTCTCTAGCAGCTAGTCTGAGAAAATTCAAAGAGCATGAAAACATAGCAGTTTACAAAAGCAAAATAACCTATCTGATAATTGTTCAAATACTACAAGATTGAGTCATAAACACAAACATTTCATCATCGTATCCAATATAATACACGGAGTATGAAAATACTTATCCGAACTAGAAAATGTGAAGCAACTATTGAAAGGGGTGCCCATTTCCTCCCAACCATAGGCACAGTTACTCTTAATGGATTTACCACTAACCACCCCCGAGCTAGACCATGATGCTCTAAGAGAGATTCTTTCTCTGAACTCCACAATATTCAGGGACGAAGGTTACTCTCCTTCTCCCACAAGAATTGGGTGTCTATTTTTCTCTACTCCAAGCAAGGAGGTCTGCACAAGTACTTCCTCGTTCACTCATCAGCCTCGTTTATCATCTTGTAGCGAAACCCTGTCTGTGGCTTCTTTCAGCCAAAATGAGCTTATTGCTCAGCTTTTTCTAGTCAACTTCCAAGTCAAAGTATGTTCACTGCTCTTCTCGGTAGAGTGTTTTTTTTCTTTACTCTACTATCTCGCAGATATGTCTCTGTCCCCTGAATTACCTCCTTTCTTGCCTTCCTCAGCTGCAAGGTTGCGTGGGTCTTAATCCCAATTCGTGGTTAGGCCTGAAAGCTTTACATATGGGTACCCTTCCCCATGTTCTCATTAACTCTTGAGGATGGCCTTCCAACTACCAGCCCAAGTGGTAATTCATTTATGGATCAGAAGACTGTTGAGAAATTACACCTAGTAGGTACTGGTCTGGTGAGGGTCATCTCAACCATACTTGGTTCCCTTCACCATCTCTCTCATAGCATCCATGGTCTATCTTGGCAAACTTTCCCCCTTTTAGCAGTTGTGCATCACATATTCAAATTCTATTAATAACATAAATTCATACATTAACCCTTTTATGCAAAGGTTCATTAAATCAAACATTCACACATATTTAGTCCACCATAGTCTCTTGGCCAGTTATAGTTATATTTACAAACTGGGGGAAACAAGGGTATTGCAACACCCAGACCAAAAGATGTGTGGATGAACGCGCTCAATGATTTTTTCTACTCCCTTGCATTTTGTTGCAATATCAATGATTACTTAAATCACATTAGAAGGACCAACATCATTAATGTATTTCAGTGGGAGGCCAAAAATGTTTTAAGCAAATGCAATGATTGAGGAGTCATGTGCTACAAGAAACATTGCACCACTAGCAAAAAAATTAAGAACATTTATCAAATGTTGGTTTCTAACATTTGTCCAACCGTCAAATACAATGGATACCCCAAAGTACCCCCACCCATCTATAAACCATGTCAGAGTTCTTTGAATTTTTGTTATTTCCTTGTCTAGTGACATAGTTCTAGCTCTCTCATAGCTAGGGCTCTTGTATCCTTTGGGGACTTCATTGATGGCCTTAACCATATCATGCCAATAGGGGGAGCAAAGCACATTGAATGGCATACCACAAGCATAAACTGCACCACTTTTGCATCCAGCTCATCCCTACCACCAATATCAAGAAAATATTCTATTATTCTTCTAAATCTTGAGGTTTTGTAACCATAAGGAGATGAAGATGTGTTACCACCAAATCTAGATGATGCATCAAATGAAGCTTTTGTTTTTTACCATGCTTTCTTTGTGCAATGTTATTTATCTTGATGTATTTTTGTCTTTTTCCTTTTTATTGTCCTCACTCTCCATTACCCCACAAGGATGTCTCCTCACACCGTTATGAACTAGTATAAGGTTTTCCTTGATGACGATCAAGATGACATACAAATTTAATGGTTCCACCACCTTTCCCCCCCTTAAGTTTTGTCACAAATCTCCACAAGGGTGTTAATGAAGCTTTGCCACCTTCATTGCCCTCTTCATTGCCACCTTCCTCCCCTTCAGGCCCTTTCTCGTCTTCATATCATGGGTCACTATGAGTATGACCACCATCCTCTTCTTCCCTTTGATGTCTATTCTCTACCAAGGCCATGAAAATAAAAAATGGAATAATAAATGACAAGAAGGCTATTTTCCTCGAACGAACAACCTGCAATAAAATAAGGGAGAAAAAGGAATGGGAAAGAGTAGGAGAAGAGGGAAAATACACAAATAAA
>JASDQU011455168.1:96208-106224 GCA_032191745.1 Picea mariana
GGGATCTGCCCAGGAATCAAAAGATTCCCTAGGATATAAAATCCTAACGAAGCTACCACTATTGACCACAGTTGGTATATACATGCACAGGTACTCTGACAGACCATCATTACCGGACCTTCGAGATCTGTCCAGGGATGATTAGTCCCCTAGGATATAAAATCCTAACTGAGTTACTCGTTGTTGGTCAGGATACCATAGTATCATCAACATCACTCCCCCTTTCGAGGGGCGTCCTTTTAGACTATACCAAGCTTGTCTTGAAAGTATTCAAACTTTACACGAGACAGAGGCTTGGTCAACACATCTGCAACCTGCTCATATGTGCCAACATATTGGAGCTTTACAGCTCCTCTCTGCACCATATCACAAAAATAGTGATACCGGATTTCTATGTGCTTCGACTTATCATGGAACATTGGGTTCTTTGTCATCTTTATGAAACTCAAGTTATCACATAGAATCACAGTGGCTTCCATCTCCAGATTGAATAGACCAGTCAACAACTTTTGAACCCATATGGCTTCACAACTGGCGGAACATGCTCCAATGTATTCCTCTTCTATCGTGTTGAGAGAAATACTGAATTGCTTCTTGCTCTGTCATGAAGTCATGGTTGACCCCAGATTGAAACAACATCCTGAAGTGCTCTTTCTATCAAAAACACTTCCAGTCCAATCTGAATTAGTGTAACCAACCAGTCTAAAGTCATGATCTCCAGTATAACAGAGATCAAAGTCCAACGTACCCTTAAGGTATCTCATCACATGCTTTGCAGCTACAAGGTGAACATGTATAGGCTCTACCATATACTGACTCAAGGTGTTCACAGCAAAGCATATATCTAGCCTGGTATTCATCAGATACATCAACGAACCAATAATTTGTCTATATAGAGTAGCATCAACTAATTCTAACAAAGTATCAACCATGAGCTTCAACTTTGTTTCCATGCGTGTGTTCATGGCTTTGTATTCCAACATGTCAAACCTCTTTAGGATTCCAACTGCATACTTTCCTTGGTTAAGGAAGATCTTCTCTAGGCTCTGCCAAACTTCAAGACCTAAGAAATAATGCATCAGGCCTAGGTCTTTCATCTCAAATTCTGCAGCGAGCTTCTTCTTACAGTCTGTGATGAGATTTTCTTCTCCTGTTAAGAATAAGTCATCCACATACATCAGCAATATAATTGGCTCATGATTCATAACCTTGAAGTAAAGGTTAGAATCAGTTTTACTCTTGGTAAAGCCCAAGCTCGTCAAGAAACTATCAATTATTCCATACCAAACTCTCGGAGCTTTCTTCAATCCGTACAGAGCCTTCTTCAACCTACATACATGAGTTTTTCTATCTTCAACTTCAAACCCTTGTGGTTGTTCTATATACACTTCTTCTTCAATACAACCATTTAAGAGGGTTGTTTTCACATCCATATGGTGTAACTTCCACTTCATCTTGGTTGTAATAGCTATGATGGTCATGATAGAAGTGTATTTGGCTACAGGAGCAAATGTCTCTTCATAATCAATGTCTTCCTTTTGAGAAAAGCCACGAGCTACAAATCTTGCTTTATGTTTTTCAATACTTCCATCTGCAACACTTTTTATCTTGTATATCCTTTTGGAAGATATCACATCTTTGTTCTTTGGTCTGGGAACTATTTCCCATACATCATTCTTTATAATGGATTGGTATTCTTTTGTCATGGCATCCACCCATTCTTTCTTTTGAATGGCTTCTTCAAAGCAAGTAGGTTCATTTTCTATGAGATCACACATCAATGCCATATAACTGGAGAATGGCTTAGGTTTCTTGCTTTTTCTCATGGTCCCTTCTAGGGCACCATACTTCTCTCCATCTTGAATAAGTTCCCTTGCCCAAGCTGGCTTTCTCTTGTGAGAGATTGTCATCTAGGGAGGTTCTTGAGATTCTATCATATCATGATCTTATCAAATCTCATCATCAAGGGTAACTGTGACTTCCTTCATTGGTTCTGCAACTCTAGGGGCTACAAGTTATTCTTCATATACGTCTATAAGCCGGCATCTCCTTGATATCATGAGTGTTTCATATTCATCAAAGGTTACATCTCTGATGATCTCAATATGATGGTAACCTGGTATGTAAATTCTGAAGGACTTAGAGACCTCACAATATCCAACAAATATTCTCTTATTTCTTGAAGGGTCCAACTTAGTAATCCTATAAGCCGACATCTCCTTGATATCATGAGTGTTTCATATTCATCAAAGGTTACATCTCTGATGATCTCAATATGATGGTAACCTGGTATGTAAATTCTGAAGGACTTAGAGACCTCACAATATCCAACAAATATTCTCTTATTTCTTGAAGGGTCCAACTTAGTAATCCTTTCTTTCGGAATGTGTACAAACACTGGACAACCAAATATTTTTAGATGGCTTACTTTTGGCTTCTTTCCAGAGAACATTTCTTCGAGGGTTTTGAATCCAAGTGCACTGTGGGATAATCTATTTTGGACATAAACTGTTGTTCTTGTTGCTTCAGCCCATAAGTGCATTGGAAGATCTGGATCGTGGATCATAATCTTCACTGCTTCCATTATTGTTCTATTCTTTCTTTCTGCTACATCATTTTGTGGAGGATTATAGGGAGTGGTGAGCTCCCTCGTAATCCCGACATCTCGGCAAAAGATTCCAAATTTATTTGAGGTGTACTCTCCTCCATTATTTGACCTGAGTATTTTGATCTTTCTTTCAGAGAGATTTTATACCAAGTTTTTGAATTCCTTGAACTTTTTGAATACTTCATCTTTTGACTTCAAGATATAAACCCAAGTCTTGTGAGAATAATCATCAATAAATGACACATAGTATACATACCCACTTAGAGAGATTGATGGCATTGGACCACATACATCTGAGTGGATGAGTACAAACCTCCTTCTTCTAGTACATAGGATACATCCTTCATCGGAGTTCATGTCATGTGCTTAAGAGCCAAGTATCTTTTCCAGGTATCACAAAACATAATCTTCAATTTCTTCTTTAGTCACCTTCTTGGGTGGCTCATCATCTTCAACTGCATGGGCATGATGTATTTTGTTATTTCTCTTCTTGTAATCTTCCCTTTTGGAAGGACAATTCTTAGTAATGTGTCCCATCTTATCACAATAATAACATTGATAAGAGGAGAAATTTTTTTCTCTTCTTCGACCCTTATGATATTTCTGAAATCTCCTTGGAGGGTGAGATTCATTATGGAAGTGGGTGGATCTCTTTGGGGAGTGAGATTCCTCATGGAGGTGGGTCTCCTTTTGGAAATGAGACCTTTTCTTTTCTCCTTTAGCATGAACAACTAGGGCTTGGTCTTCATCCCTTAATAGTACAACTTCTTGGTTGGCTACTCTTGCTTCTTCTTGAACACATTCTTCCCATGGACTGTCAAATTAGAGTTTCTCTTTTCTTGCATAGATAGTTTAGACGAAGGTGTCCCAAGGTCTTGTGAAACCATTAAGAGTTGTCATGATTAGTTCATTTTCATCCAAGTTGTCTTCAATTGCTTCTAACTATTCTTTGAAATGAGTAACCCTAGAGAAATAATCATGAATTGTTTCTCCTTTATGCATCTTTGTATTCTTGAGTTGGGTTCTCAATTTCATCTTCTGGTTGATGTTCTTTCCTTCATACATTCTGGTTAGGGAATCAAACATCTCTTTTGGAGTATTCTTAGAAGATACTTGAGGGATCAAGTGATCTTTAATGGAGTCTGCAATGATCCTTTTGGCCCTAACCATGTCATTCTTGTACTTTGCTTTGGTTGCATCTTCTTCGGGTTCTGGTACATTTTCTTTTATGAATTTTGCAAGGTCATTCTCTTAAAGAATGAGTGCAATCATGTACTTCTAGGCACAGAAGTTTCCACACCTTATAGCTTGTCAACAATCTTAGTGCTTGCAGTCATCTTGACCTGAAGCTGACGAAAATGACCAAAAAAATGAAAGTGCTCAGAAATTGAATTTTAACTTACCAGGAGATGCATTGGGCTGAGGCGAGTAGGCTAGAGCTGTCTGTTTTAAAAAAAATCCAAATTTTACCCCTTGAAATTGGACCTGCGCAAATATGGACTGGTACTTCTAGTAGTGGTTATGGTATCAGTGAAAACTAGGGTTTCACTTTCTAGAGATTTTGGCCACTGAAAAGGTGCGCTCAAGCTGCCAAGTGATGCGCTGGGCTAGGGGATACTTCGCTAGATGGTTTTTAGTCAGAAAATCACTTTCAATAAAAAGCCCTAATTTTCTTGTATGACGATAGTGACTTATTTGGTTACCCAGTGAAAGGTGCTCTATTCGGTTCATCTCTGATTCCATGTTAAATTTAAAGTTGCTATTAAGTTATTTTCAATTTACTAGACAATAATAGCATAAGCATGATCATTGAAAGAAACACAATCACAAGGTACACAACATTTTATCCTGGGAAACCATCATGTGAGAGAAAACCCAACAAAAACTTCCTCAATAATAGATTGCCAAGACTAAAGATCAAACCACCAAGAATAACCCAATATTGAGCATGCTCCTCTCTCTCCTTCTAATTGTGGCTTCCTTCAAAACTTGTGCACTATATGAGTGACTGAGTGAGTGAATGAATGGGGTGCCTTCCTCTCTTATTTATACTGGCTGAGGGGGCGCTAGGGTTATGTATCTTCACTAAGCAGGGCCGACTTCTTCCAATAGTGGTTAAAACCACTTTAATAAACCTTAGGGGTCAAATTCTCAAATACCACCATATGAATATGGTTTGACCAATCCACAAGAGGGGATTTGGTCTTATACAAGACCCGACATGATCAATCCACAAAAGGGGATTTGATCTATACAATAATAACTCAATTATAATTAGAATATTCTTTGCAATTACAATATTTCAACATGGTCTAGTGTTGACCAGATACATCAATGAACCAATCAACTGATAATATCTCGTGGCATCGACCAACTCGGACTCAAAAGCACTAAGCTTCTTCCAGTTGGTGACCATAGGTGTCGACTGTTAGAAAAATAGGTGTGCTCGTTTCACCATAGACAATATAGCAATATTGTCACCCAACCATTGGCACAAAGGCCACCCCCGAGCACCTTAACCTTGACAGAGAAAATAACTATGGAAGCAAACCCTAGAATCAATAGTCAACCATGGGAGTGTATCTGAAATGCCAGTTGCAGCAGCTGAAATGAAAGTACAAACCATAACCAAAGAGAAAGTCCAAGCCAAAACTGAAATGTCAGTTGTAGCAGCTGCAACTGCAACTCCTCTCCAAACTTGCACACCACTGGTCTTATGCAGTTGTGAGAGTGAAAGTAACAAATGAGCTCTAGTTCCATCTTATTTATAGTCATCCAAGTGACCTAACTTGGTCGACTTTGACCTCTGGAGGCTAATAACTCAATAATAAATATTCTCTTGAGTCGACTTGTCTCTTGGGATTATTATCCAACGTTTTAGGGTTTCTCTTGCTTCCCGGAATATTCTAGTCTTGTCAAGGTTACATGTAGAGGTTAATACCTCCCACAACTACCATAATATCCACATCGACATGGGTCTGCAATCCTCCTTCTAAAATCTACTCAAAATATTCGTTGCATACTCCCCCTATCCCAGAAAGGCATGCCCATCCTCCTTCCAAACCTCCATCTCCAAGAAATAATGCATCAGTCATATGTTCGTCATCTCAAATTCTGAAGCAAGACCCCTCTTGCAACCAGCTATGAGCTCCTCCCCTCCAATGATAAACAAGTCATCAACATATAGGATAAGAATGAGGGTATCCTCTCAACAAACAATGTAATAGAGATTTGGATCTGTCTCACTCTTCTCAAATCCCATCTGCAACAAGTAAGAGTCAATCCTAGAATACCAAGCTTGTGGATCTCGCTTCAAACAATACAATGTCTTTGTCAAGAGGCACACGTGGGACACTCTCCCAAACACCTCGAACCCCTGTGGCTACTCAATGTATGCCTCCTCCTCTGTAAGACCATTTAGAAATTTTGTCTTCACATCCATCTGATGGATATTCTAACCCATCTCTGTTGCAATGTCCATGACACTCATGATATAATTATATCTCTCAACAAGTGTGAATATCTCATCATAGTCAATCCCCTCAACCTGAGAGAATCCTCTCTCCACAAACGGAGCCTTGTGTTTCTCAGTGTTTCCATATGCAACATACTTAATCTTGTACAACCACCTGGAAGTCACCATTGACCTCCCTCTAGTCTAGGCACCACCTCCCACTCATCATTCCCCATAATGGAATCATACTCCTCCTACATGGCATCTCTTCAAACTTGTTGGTATGATGCCTCCTCGAAAGTAGTGGGCTCGAAATTTGTGATGCTAGTCACCATGGCCAAGTAGGAACCAAACCTCGTTGGTGCTCTACTCTATCTCATCAACTTCTTGGGCTCACCAACATACTCCTTGTCTTCCTTCAAGGTCTCCTAAAGCCATATCAGTTTCTTCTTCCCTGAAGTAACCTCCGGTGGAGCAATACCCTCATGCCCCTCAGTCTCATTCATAGATCTCACCATAGAAGTCTGAGATCATAAAGCGCTTGCACATGTGGTATATGTACTAGACACATGTGATCCTATAGTTGTACTAGGTGGATCAGTCATCCCTGAACTCGATGTACCAGACACCTGTGGTTGTGTCCCTGAGATGCATCATCCTATATCTGTGGGACCTCCTCAACTCTGTCTCTCAACTCACAAGATCTATGGAAGGCTCTATCCTCCTCGAATCTAACATCTCTCTTCACAACAACTCTCCTCAGTGATGGTATGTATATCTAAAAGGCCTTTGAGACCTCGTTGTATCCAACTAGGATCCCTTTCTCTGTTGTGGGATCCAAGTTTGTCCTCTAGTCTTCTCAGAAGGGACATGAGAGAAAGTCAGGCACCCAAATATACGAAGGTGTCCAACATCTGTCCTCCTCCCATTGATGGCATCCTAAGGAGTCTTTCTCCCCTGAGCTCTATGTGGACTCTTGTTATGGAGATACAATGTAGTACTACAAGCATCAACCCATAAGAAAAATGGTAACCCCTGATCATGCAACATAGATATCGCTGCACCAACAATAGCCATGTTCTTCCTCTCAACAACCACATTCTGTTGGAGGTTGTAAGGAATGGTCAATTATCTCTTGATACACTCCTGGATGCAGAAGTCTCTAAAATTTTTGGAGGTATACTCACCCCCATTGTTTGACCTCAAGACCTTGATCTTTCTCCCTGTCTCGTTCTCCACATGAGCCTTAAACTCTTGGAACCTCTTAAAGACCTCACTCTTGATCTTTGGGAAATAGATCCAAGTCTTCCTGGAGTGGTCATCAATGAATGCCACATAATACTCACATTCACTCAAAGAAACTGATGGCATAGGCCTGCACACATCAAAGTGTACCAAATCAAGCATCGCAATTGATTTACTGTCACTACTCGGAAAGAAAGTCTTGGTGTACTTCCCAAGAGAACACCCCCTACAAACTTGTTGATGCTTAGCATCGAACTATGGCAATCCTATCAAAATCTCTCTCAACACCCTCAGAGCTCCATGATGCAAGTGAGCCATCCTCCTATGCCACAACTCACACTACTAATTTTTGTTATTGCTACTAACCAAAGCATGTAATGGTTGAAAGATGAGTTTGTACAGTTTCCCCTCATGAGTCCCAATCACTCTGGTTGATGTGATATTGGACCCCTTAGGTTGAATGAGGATCTTACTACCTCATAAATACACCTCAAATCCCTTATCCTAAATGGTGGAAACTGATATTAGGTTCTTCTTCAGCCCAGGGACATACAAGACATCCCTGAACACCATGGGTGTCCTCAACTCCCTCTGAAAGGAAATTGTTCCATGCCTAGCTTCCCTAATTATGGTTCTATTCCCAAGAACTATCTCCAATTTTACCCCTAAATCTGTAAGATCAATAAAGTGCTCTCTAACACCACATATGACTAGATGTTCCACTTTCTATGTACCATACACTAGACAGTGTCTCAACTGTAGAGAGACTGAGAAGCAAGGAAATCTCCCTCTCAAACTGAGGGGAACTCATCCTCATCAGCTAATGTTATTATATCACCCTACTTCTTCTTCCTATTGGGACATTGTCCAACATAGTTCCCCATCTTGTTACAAGCAAACCATTTAACTTTGCTCATGTCACTCTTCTGCTCACCTCCCTTCTATTGTTGTGGACCCACCCTTGGGACCCTTCTTAGTATTCTTCTTACTCTTCATAGAAAGAACAATATCCTCACCATCATCCCCACCACACTATTGACTAGAAGATCCTGAGCCAATCCTAAACTCCTCCCATACAAAGTCATCCCATAGCCTCTCCCAACTAGGGAAATTCTCTTTGGCTACAATGCCTCGTACAAAGGACTCTCATGGTTTGGAGAAGCCATTTAAGTTTATCCTCACCAACTCTATTGGATCCACTACCTCCCCCACAACTTCCAACTCATCACGTATCTGTGAAAACCTCGCGAGGAATGAAGCGATCGAATCAGTCTTACTCATCTTAGTGCCCCTCAATTTCTCTTGAAGCAACATCTTCTGGTTTTGGTTTGGGCTCTAGTAAACACCACACAAGAACTACCACATCTGAAATGCAAAGTCCTTACCAGACACATGAGGAATTATATGGTCTTTGACTACTTCTAGAATAGTCCTCTTGGCCTTAATGTTTCTCTTCCTAAACTTTGCCAAGAGGATTGCATATGTAGGAGGGACCACATGATTTTGCACAATGTCCCATAGCTCACTCTCCTCCAAGAGAAGAACTATCCTATCTTTCCATGGAGACCAATTTTCAACTCTTGCTATCCTATCCTCCACCCTCAACCCTCCAACTGACATGGCTGCCAACTTATGCTAAATGACCAAAGAATGTATGTTGTGAAGTTGAGTTAAAATTTTGTTTATTGTTTGCAATTTAAACCAGCTCTCTTGTTTCCTTAGGCTATGATACTATGAAGAAATTTGAGGCTCTTGAAGGCTATCAACTCAAGTATGATTTAGGATTGTTTCAATATCACTAAATGTTGCCTTCAAGAACTGAGATCATGCTCATTTAATGTTGTTGTTATAAGGTTTAAAATAAGGAAATTTTGTTGTCCAGAATTAGTCTTTTAACAATCATTAAAACATGAGATACACCTCTAATCTTTTCCACTTAAATGTTGATAATAAAAACATGCATACCACATAATTTAACACAAGAAATTTTGGCCAACATGACCCTAGAAAAACCCCAAGGGGAAAACTAGTTAAGAGGAATGTATTATGGAGCTCTTAAATAATTATTACAGCAAAGAATCTGAGCAAGGAAAATCAGATTTTACACATCCAACTTATCTCAAGTCAACAATGCAATTTGTCCTTGAAAGTTGAGCCAACGACCTACTAGAAATTTGTGCCCTCTTCTCCTTGATTCAATGTTGTCCTTTCATCATTTACAACAAACAACATTCATGGGGAAAAGCACCCAACACCAGACTTGTACCTTCCTAGGAATCCACACCCTCTTCTAAGCAAGTGTGCCCTCTTCAGAAATTGTGCCCTCTTCAGCAAGTGTCCACTTCTTCTTCAAGTGCACTCTCTCTTATCCACAAAACCTTTTCTCCTCCTCTTCCTCGCCTCTTCTCGAGTGAACAATGCACCCCCCTTTATCCTTCACTTTTATTTTAGCCTCCTCATTAGCTTGACTCAGGGATCAAAGGTTGAGATTAGATCTTAGCTTTCTAATATCAAGGGTGGAGATTAAATCTCCCCCTTCACTTAAGTTCTCTAAGTCACTTTATCATTAATGAGCTCATAAATTCACTTTGACTTTATAACATAAAGTTAAGTAAGGGAGGGGTACTTTTCCCCCTATAGTGTTAGGCACATCAATAACACTAAGGGACCACTTCCCAAGGTAAAAAAACTTAACATATGGGGGGGGGG
>JASDQU011455169.1:46738-57559 GCA_032191745.1 Picea mariana
TCCATACATGACTTCCTGGAATCCATGTCTACACCCAAGGGTAGGTCTTGCAACCTCATAATCTCATCATGTCTAAGTGTCAACACATATGAATCCTAACAAGTGTCACCACTATATTGAAGTGTTGGATCCTCAACATTCCCTGATAAGGAAGATGAAGAACATGTGCTATCATCATGTCCATCCAATTGCTCATGCACATCCTCATTATCATGAGAAGCATTATTAAGGTATGATGTGGAATCCTCAACATCAGTTGATGGGGTCTCTTCACCATATGCACCATTATCCTTTTTCCTTGGCACCTTCACCTTCTTGTCCACTGATACTTGGGGCTCATACCACTCAGGATGTTTGATGGTGTAAAAATCCTTGAATGACATGTCTTCATGAAATGCTAGACCAAGTTCCTGATACTCCCTCAAATAATCTGCAAAATCCTCATCATATATTTTTTATCCTGTTTGTTTCCTCTTTGAACCACTAGCTCCATTAATCCCTGCATTGTTTTGAAGTCTTTTCATAGCCTGTCGCAACTCTTCTTGCCCTTGTGCAAGGATATTACGAATATTCCTCACGATGTCCTCCATATATGATCTGAAATTTTCTCTCTAATGCTGCATCTGAAGGTATAGGTGCAAGTTATCACTGATGAAATTTAGTGGAAACAACCTGAAATAACTCCTCACTGATTTTCCCATTAGGCTGGCAAGAAAACCAGCTTTGATACCATTGTAATGTTTCTAACATGGCTAGTCTAGGAAACACTGCTAACTGTCAAATCCACTATCTGATCTGATACTCTGGGGGTTTCTGAATGTGTTTGAGTTAATGTTATAACATTATTGGTGATTTTTTCATGTGTGTTTCATTCAATTAATGTTTAGGCTGAATATATGATGCATAAAGAATAAGGAACAAACACCATCTCATTCATATGTATTATGAGGGAAAATAGCAGGAAATACAATAATATGTTGAAAGCAGATGAAATTGGTACCTAGATATCGTGGATCGTCAATGGAATAGAAGAAACTAATATAAAATACCTGCGATCAGATGATGAAGGCGGATTTGTGCATGCACAGATAGATCGGTAAAAATATGCAGTTTTGGAAACTCACAGCAACTGTTGCAACTCTGGAAAACTCGCCCTAGTGGCTATACTCGATATAATCACCTGGAAATTGTCCCAAACTGAGCACCCTGGCCAATAGGCTGCTACTGATGACTGACTGACTGAAGATTGGATGTCGAAAGCTCTAGATTTCATCCCCTGAGAGGTTTCACATATCTTGGGCTCAATGAGTGCGCCCTAATGATTCCACCGACAAAATCCGCTGCTATATGACTCAAAATGTGCACCCTAACTAATTTTGTACTGGATCGGGAGGGTTTCCTCATATCTGATCCGAAACTCCCTCTGGAACCCCAAATACCCCTCCTCAAGAGTTGCACACTATCTGGTTGTTTGTTGCACTCTAGGAGATTCCACTGTCAAAAACTAATGACTGGTGTCTCAAAATATGTGCCTTGTCTAGTCCTTGACTGGGTTGGAAGGAATCTGCAAGATAATATCTGGCCTCGTGCAACTACACAAAGTCCTCTCTAACCCTTGCACCCTCACTAGCTAAGTTGTGCAACCACTGCAAGTTGGATGCTCTTGAATAGCACAGTGAAATACCTAGATGGTATCTCCAATAGGCTAGGGTATGCCTCTCAACACCAAAATCGATCAATGGTGGTGCTTTCTTCCAGAAATCCACAAAACAATAGAAGGTCGATTCTCCTCCTCCTCTGGAAACTCTCTCAACATAAAATCATAACACAATGATGAATTAGGTTGCTTTACCCTTTCTTTATAGCTTCCCAAAACCCTAATTCATTGTTGACCTTTCCCTCCAAGTGACTTTTACTTTATTTTATTATTCCTTGATTAAATCACTTAATTAATAAATTAACCATTTTACCTCTAAAATGTGAGTTATCCATTCTTATGGCTTCTCAGACCACTGAAAGTCACTTCTCATCATCTTATCATGTAATGCTATTCCTCCCGATTATGATGAGCTATTACACTAAGAGGTTTCTCCAAGTAATATGCCCATTATGACCTTATTAGTGAATTTAATTAAGATATGACCCATAATAACTCAAAATTACGAAAATCGTTGGAATGTAACCGAACCAAAGCCAAGTTGTGCGGAATGGATCCTGATGATGAAAAATGCAAGTCGGGGCCAATAAAAGCCCTCAATATCTCTCGAACTCTCTATCACCCCTATCTGGATACTCTGGTAGGCATAACACTCTCTAATGTAATAATGTCCAAAAATGGGGACATTACACGAGTTCCTTGGGTTGTTGGGACGCATCTTCTTAGTTGGGTCAAATTTCCTTTATGGTTGGCCGAGTTTTCATTGTTGGGTTGAGGTTCTCACAACTACGTTCGTGTTAGCTTATTGAAGGCAGGTTATTGGTTGTTTGGAGGCCATTCCATTGCTAGTCGAGTTCACTTGGTGTTGGGTTGAATTACCTGTTGTGAGGAGGTCGTTTTGTTGTTGGCAGCTTGGTAGAAATTGCTTCAGATTTCAGCTACAAGCTACAACACTATAATTCTCTTGCTCTATCATTTTTGTACCAATTGGTGTAATGAGATTAGATTATTAATAAAATCATCCCACATTGAGTTCATCTTGTTGTTTATTTGTGCTATTTTCCATGATAAACATGCTGCTATAAATTGCACCATTCTCCATACTTATTTGGCACCATTTCCATGCTTGTTCATGTTGATGTTTTGGTAGTTGTGGAAGGAAATTTCCTCTAGACAACCTTTCTTAGAAGAGAAGAATATTCCATAAGTCCAAGGAAGACCATTGAACAACAGGAGAACACCCCAGAAGAGAAGTCGGCCCACAGGAAAAGAATAAAGTAAAATAAGAATCCCAAGAGGAGAAGTCAGCCTAGGCAAGGTGACTTGAAGACTATAAATAGAGGAGATGTCTTGCTCATTTGAAACACAACACACTCACTTTCTCATTGAAGAAGGAAGTGCAAGTCTGAGGAGAAGAAGAAGACACAATGGAGGTTCTGGATTATTCTTTCTGGTGGATTTTCTCTTGTGCGCTATCTCTCTAAGGAGGTGTGCTACTATTGTATGGTATTGTTATTGCAGCTATGAGCACTAGCTTGTGTGCTAGCCTAGTGCTAGGGTTTCTTCTTTGTCTATGGATCTTAATAGCTAGTTCATGGTGTATTATATTGGACGAAATCTATCTAAGAAAGGTTGTTGGTTTTTTCCCCCCTTTGGGGTTTTCCTAGGATAAATCTCTTGTGTTCTCTTGTATCTTGTTTATGCTGCTCTTATTCTTTAGTACATGTCATAACTGTAAATGTTAAAGAAGTAAAAGAACACTAGTAACTCTACTGCTCTGTAAATAAAGAAAAATCTAACTTGGTATTAGAGTTGGTTACCTTCATAACAGTTTGACCACTGGAAGGAAGATCGTTTGCAGCGGTACCTTGTCGTTGCACTAGAATACTTTGTCAAGATCGTTGAGCACTAGTTCCAAGTCATTGGGACTATTTTCACCACAAAGAAGTTCGCCCTACCCTAGCGCACACCTTTCAAGTCTCTAGTTGTAGTTTCGTGAAGATCAAAAATTTGAAATTTCTCAGATCTAGGGTTTCTACCAGCAAAAATGTCAACCAGTATGAGAGTTGAAGATAGATTGAATGGAGCAGATAACTTCATATCTTGGAAGCATAGAATTCTTCTCATTCTAAAAGAGAATGATCTATTGGATCATGTCAAGCAGGTACTTCCAGAACCTGAAGATGAAGAATCCAAAACAAAGTTCAGGAAGAATGAATTCAAGGCCAAGAGGATCTTGACAGACTCAATAAAATACCATCTGATACCTAATGTATCAGAAATAAAGTCACTGAAGGAAATGTTTGATGTCCTAACTAGACTTTATGAAAGTAAGAATACCAGCCGAAATCTTACTCTAAGGAATCAACTCAGAAACATGACGATGAACAAGTTAGAAACAGTCGCCAATTATTATGTGAGGATATTGCAGATCAAGGACCAGTTAGTAACTATTGGAGAACCAGTAGATGAAACTAAACTTGTGACTACTACACTCAATCGATTTCCTTCCTCTTGGGATCCATTCGTTCAAGGTATTTGCACTAGAAGCAAATTTCCCAAGTTTAACAAGTTATGGTCTGATTGTAGCCAAGAGGAATCCAAATTAATATCCAAGTCACAGAAGACAAATGATGATGGAAATCAAGCCCTTGTTGCTTAAGTGAAGAAAAGGAAAGAAAGGGAAGAAGTTGGTTCGAAGAAGTCTAAGAAACCACACTACAAGAAGGATGTGTCAAAGATTAGATGCTACAATTGCAAGAATATGGGACATTATGCGGCACAATGTCCTCTTAGACATGAAAAGGGAAAGAAGAAGCACCATGCGCATGCAACAGACGTTGAAGAGCACAAGTCAAAGGATGAAGAATTTGTATTTATCTCGGCACTCACAAGAACTATCACTCAAGGGAGTGATACTTGGCTTATAGATAGTGGTTCTTCCAAGCACATGACCAGATTCAGAATTTCTCTTTCAAACTTAACAGAAAAGGATTCATCCCTTCAAGTGGAGCTTGGAGATGATTCTAGACATGCAATCAAAGGTGTTGGAGAAACCTCCCTATAACTCGACTCAAGTAACCCTCTTTCAATTAAATATATTTTTTTCTGTACAAGGCTTGAAGAAGAATATACTTTCCATCTCTGCTTTAGAAGATAAATGTTTTAGGGTAGCTTTCATGGATGGCCAAGTTCTTCCATGGTCCAAGAATTCAAGCATAGATAAAGCTACCGTGATTGGCATCCGAGAGGGATTATTTTATAAATTGAAGGGACACCAAGAACAAGCCCTTGTACATAACATTGTGAGCTCTAGTGAGTTATGGCACCAAAGACTTGCTCAAATAAACTATAGAGCGCTACCAGTATTGAGCAAGAAAGATGGTTACAACTCTACCAGACATTCAGGTAGAACATGATGGAGTATGAAAAGGTTACACACTTGGCACAACAGGTCCAAGGGGATCTTGGACAAAATCTCATCCACTGGCACCCATGTTAAATAATCATCTATACTCATCACTGAACACTAACCATCGAGCACAACAGTTGGTATCTCCAGAAACTGCAAGTCAATCATTCTCCATCCATCATCACTCACGCAACTACTACTACAGTGAAGGTGATCTTCCAAATTTGTATACTACTGCAAGGGAGAGGAATCTCCATTCTCTACTAAGTACATCTCCTCCCTACAATCCAGTGTATCCGCCTGAATCCCATTGTACACCTTCGTATGTATCTGTGAACTACCACTCATCACTGTATGCCCCTACATACTCGTGTGGTCTCCTATATACACCTACAACATCACGGATCCTGGGTGTACTGCTGGGTCATCCTCTACATGGAGATCGGCCAATCTGGAACACAAATGGAAGTGTCCTCATAACTACCCTTGGATCTAGAATCCCCATGTGTATGTTTATGCCCAATTGCCTCAAAACCCCTCGTGAAGGGTAGTCCCTGTGACCCATGGACATCCTCCTGCATCTCTGTATCGTATCTCTCCATACTCATCAATGATCCTAGGTACTCCTCATGCTCCTTCATCCACTGGTGCTCCTCTACCAAACCACCAATATCCTCTAACAATGTAACTGAAGGATATATCTGATTCTTGAAAGGTTGTTTGTGTGACTTCCAAGAATCCTTGTGTGCTCACCAACTCATGAGTGAGTCGGTCCACCTTAACCTCATGCTCCCTCAGTGCCCTATGATGCATTTCGCCAACCTCCAATAGGTAATCTCTATCCATCAATAATTGTTGGTAGTCGTCCCTCATCACAGTCACTCTCTCCCTGAGTGTATGGAAGTCATAAATGGAAAGTCCCCTATTTTCACTAGCATGTGCCATCGAGGCCCTCCAACAATAGATTGCCACCAATGTGTGTGTATCACCAATGCATCTAGTGGATGCCATGATACTGTCCTCACTGACTCTCAATTGTCCTATCAAGTATCGTGACTCTTGATCACGACCCTATTGAGGTGCTACCTCATTCCTCTCACCGCTAGTGTCAATAATGGAATCCTTAACAACACACTCCTCAAAATATAAGGAACTAAACTCCCCCATGTCCACTGTGCTACTGAGTCCTCCTGTATGCCACTGCACACCATCACCAACTGTTACCCCCATATGAATTTCATTGTATCTTGTATGGTCAGCTGTATCCTCCTATGTTCTCACTCAAGCGCTAATGTCATCTACACCTGGATCCCATACAGATGTGTCCAAACATGAGATATGGTCATCCTGACCAATAGGGAGTGCATCCTCATCACTGTATACCGGTCCTGGAAGTGAGTATCCCATCAAACAGTCAGTCTCCACAACCTGATATAACAATAGACTCCCCAAAAGACGTGACTTACTCTCCTCATATTGATAGGTATGTATATATTCAACTGGATCCAATTCATGCCTCTCCTCCTCGATCTATGGATCCATATGTCCCTTGCGTATAATCCCCACACAAGGATCCTCTATCATATCAGAAATTCCACTGATATCCTCATGTGTCATGGTTGTCATAGGTGTCTGAGAATATGGAAAATGTGTCATTGTCATCATAGGAAACTTATCATCCTCCATACATGACTTCCTAGAAGCCATGTCTACACCCAAGGGTAGGTCATGCAACCTCCTAATCTCATCATGTCTAAGTGCCAACACATATGAATCCTCACAAGTGTCACCACTATACTAAAGTGGTGGATCCTCAACATTGCCTGATAGGGAAGATGAAGAACATGTGCTATCATCATGTCCATCCAACTGCTCACGCACATCCTCATTATCATGAGCATCATTATTAAGGTATGATGTGGAATCCTCAACATCGGTTGATGGGTTCTCTTCACCATATGCACCATTAGCCTTTTTCCTTGGCACCTTCACCTTCTTGTCCACTAATACTTGGGATTCATACCACTCAGGATGTTTGACGGTGCAAAAATCCTTGAATGACATGTCTTCATGAAATTTTGGACCAAGCTCTTGATACTCCCTCAAATAATCTGCAAAATCCTCATCATGTATTTTTTGTCCTGTTTATTTCCTCTTTGAACCACTAGCTCCATTAATCCCTGCATTGTTTTCAAGGCTTGCCATGGCCTGCTGCAACTCTTGTCGCCCTTGTGCAAGCATATTACGAATATTCCTCACTTTGTCCTCCATATATAATCTGAACTTTTCTCTCTACTATTGCACATGAAGGTATAAGTGCAAGTTATCACCGATGAAATTTAGTGGAAACAATCTGAAATAACTCCTCACTGATTTTCCCATTAGGATGGCAGGAAAACCAGCTTTGATACCACTGTAATGTTACTAACTTGGCTAGTCTAGGAAACACTGCTAACTGTCAAATCCATTGTCTGATCTAATACTCTAGGGGTTTTTGAATGCGTTTGAGTTAATTTTTTAACATGCTTGGTGATTTTTGCATGTGTGTTTCATTCAATTAATGTTTAGACAAAATATATGATGCATAAAGAATAAGGAACAAACACCATCTCATTCATGTGTATTAAGTGGGAAAATAGAAAGAAATACAATAATATGTTGAAAGCAGATGAAATCGTTAGCTAGATCTCATGGATCGTCACTTGAATACAAGAAACTAATATAAAATACTCGTGATCATATGATGAAGGAAGATTTGTGCATGCACGGATAAATCAGTAAAAAGATGCAGTTCTGGAAACTCACGGCAACTACTGCAACTCTGGAAAACTTGCCCTGGTGGCTATACTCGATAGAATCACCTAGAAATTGTCCCAAACTGAGTGCCATGGCTGCTAAGCTGCTACTGATGACTGAAGTACTAAATATCGGATGCAAGAAGCTTTGTACATCATCCCCTAAGGGGTTGCGCACCTCATGGGCTCAATGACTGCACCCTAATGATTCCACCTACGAAATCTGCTACTATATGACTCAAAATGTGCACCCTGACCAATGTTGTACTAGATCGGGAGGGTTTCCTTGGATCTGATCTGAAACTCCCTCTAGAAGCCCAAATTCCCCTCCTCAAGAGTTGTGCACTATTTGGTTGTTTTTTGCACTCTGAGAGATTCCATTGTCAGAATATGATGACTGGTAGCTCAAAAGATGTGCCTTGGCTAGTCCTCAACTGGGTCGGAAGGAATCTGCAAGATAATCTCTAGCCTTGTGAAGCTACACAAATTCCTCTCTAACCCTTGCGCCCTCATTGGCTAAGCTAGACAAACACTGAAAGCTAAATACTCTGGAATAGCACGGTGAAATACCTGGATGGTATCTCTGATAGGCTAGGGTATGTCTCTTAACCCTGAAACCAATCGATGGTGGCGGTTTCCTCCAGAAATCCACAAAACAACAGAAGGTCGATTCTCCTCCTCCTATGAAAAATCTCTCAACATCAAATCATAACATAATGATTAATTAGGTTTCTTTACCCTTCCTTTATAGCTTCCTAAAACCTCACGGTCAACGTTTTAACAGAAAATAGCCAGATCTAGATTGGAGCAAAGAGGGCCATGGATTGGTGCGTGCTGGAAAGAAACCAACAGTGGTAAGGGGAGGGCTTTGAGGGACTATGTATTAGTTAAGGGATTTCCTTTTGCAGAGGAAATCTAGCTGGGAAGGAACCTGGTAAGCTTGTGGAGACCTTGGCTCAGTGGGAAGAGGGGATTTTTGATGTGGCAAATGTAGTGAAGGAGAGTAACCTTCCTGAACAAACCATTGACCTGAAAGACAACTTGAGAGAGTCCCTTGGTGGTATCATGACCTAAAATGGGGGTGCCTTTTTGTAGAAAGAAAAGGTGCATCGGAGCCTACAGTTGGGTAGAAAGGAATTCACCCTCAATATGTTGGTAGGCTGATTTTTTCTCTGAAACATGTAAGTGTTTTTAAATGTATTTAGCAAATATTTTTAAATCAACATGAATTTGAATCTATTCTTAAAGAAGTTTTAATATGTTGAGTGAATGCTAAAATCTGAATCATGTTTGTATGATAAGATTCTTCCAAAGATTGATTGATTGTATGTGGTGAATGTATATGATAGGCCTGTTGGAGGCATGTAATCCTGTGTTTTCCCCAAGTCGTTGAATGGAAAGTTTACAGGATGAGAAAATATTCTCTTTTGAGGCCATTGGGAGGTGCCACTTGTGTGTTAAATAAGCAAGTCGAATGTCCAAGGCGTCGGGGTTAAAACCTTAAATACAATGCCAAGAGGGAAAGGGGTTTGTTTGCCTCGAATCACACTGCACCCTTGTTTAAGTACCGTGATTTAACCTTGAGAGAACCTTAGCTATAGATATGGTGCAGAGAGTTGATCCGGACCATTTTTTAGAGATCTAAGTATCATAAGAATCATGTAGGAAGGAGGGTTGTCTGGAAAAACCCATAAACATTGCCAAGGTGAAATTATAGATGGGAGTGTCTGAGTCGATGAGAGTTTTCAATTCACTGGGAGGCTAGACCGATGAGATATGGACCGTAGATCCCTCCATGGACCATTTCACTAATCTTGTCGAAACGTAGTGTTTAGAAGGATCCACATAGAATGTGTGGAAGAAACTTTCATTGGAGAAAGTTTGAAAGTGAGAGTTTGAATGGACTAGAGTCATACATATTCTTGGAGGTTTAGCCAATGAGATTTGAGAGGTTGATCTCATCATGGGTTGAGTCGACAGAGGTCCCTGTCAGAGTCATGAGGTCGGTTAACTAATGAGTGGATATGAGATATGAGATATTCATGACCATTAGATCTAGAGATCTAATGACCATCATATATGTTGGGAAATCCAGTTCGGAAAGAACTGTTCGGGAGCAACCACGAGGAAGGAGAAGGTGGTATTTCCCAATGGTTAGAGCCCAAGTGGATGTAGGTCGTTAATCTTCCAAGTAATCACGTGACAAGATATTAGTCGTAGAACTTTTTGTGGACTGTACCTATTGAGCGATTGGGGGATATTGGGCGAGACTACTAGTTATTGTGTGGTTTGGGGGTTCCGAGTAAATCAAGACCATTGTTTCCCTTGATTCCCATAAGTTGAATTTGTTAGGAATAAGGCTGTCAAAAATAATCATTCATAAGAAAGGTTTTGGTTGAAAAACCTATATTCTCAATGAGGGAGAGTCTGACCCACCATCAGCCATTGACCAATCTGCGTCGGGTGAGCCAGAACCATTGATTCGAATGAGTTCATCCCCCAGATGTGTAGAATATTTCCATCGAAGTATTGTGAATGGGGTGTTCTGTTCCGAGGACATGTCACTTCCACACCAACATACACACCTACCTATATGTCTGAGAAGGTGACATGGAGGAGTCCACGTGGCATCCTTGTAGGAAAGATGATGTGGTCGAGGGTAATGCCCAAAATACTTTGGAAGGTCATTCCAATTAACTTGGAGCTCATTTTTTATTGCATAGATAATAGATGAAATGGTCCATGTGAGCAGGTTTCCATCCTTGGGGGTTACAAACCAAAGACCAAAGTTATAGTGGGAAGAGGAATCTTGACATCCCACCAGCCTAAGTAGGTCCTAGGGGGTCAGGTGGGCCTAATGGTTAAGAACATGTGTTTCCTCTTAAGAGGTCACAAGTTCAAATCCAGAGCAGGGTAGGGTATGTATACCTTCATAGACTTTACCAGTCAAATTGTTG
>JASDQU011455170.1:12917-24432 GCA_032191745.1 Picea mariana
GCACTTCTACCCAATGGGCTATTCTATCAACGCTCTCTGTTAGAAAATGAGGAGATCAAGAGGAAGATTCAAGAACTTCTCCACAAGGGAACATCCATAATAGCTCATCACCTTGTGTGAGCCTAATAATTTTGGTGCAGAAGAAATATGGGACCTAACAAATCTACACTGATTACAGGGCCTTGAATAAAATACCAGTCTGAATCCAGTACCCGTTTCCCTGAATTGACGACCTCCTTGATCAGCTCACATGGGCCAAATACTTCAGTAAGATTGATTTGAATTCTAGCTACCACCATGTCCCAATAGAACATATGGATGTATGGAAGACTTCCTCCAAGTCAAAAGAAGGTCTTTTTGAATGGTTGTTCATGCCCTTTGGTTTGAAAAATTTTCCAACAACTTTTATGAAGATGATGGATGATATCCCATGACCTTTCACCATTAATTTTGTAGTGGTGTATCTAGATGACATCCTCATATACAACAAGACATGGGTAGAACACTTGCAATATATTCATTAGGTTCTGCAAAACCTATGACAACACAAACTATATGAAAACTTGGAAAAATGCTTCATCGGCATGGACAAGGTCCATTACTTAGGCTATATCATTGATCATCATGGTGTGCATGTGGATCGAGCCAAGATCTAGGTCATCCGTGACTGGCTAGACTGAATCACACTCACTAAAATTTAGAGCTTCTTGGGCCTCACCAATTTCTATCATAGGTTCATGTTGGGATTCTCTCATATCGCATGGGACGTCATCCAAGTAACTAGAGGTGGAAGTAAGGCAAAATTTGTGTACGACCTGTCCTAACAACAAGCCTTCGATGACTTGAAGAGGTGTTTCTTCTCATCCCTGGTACTTTCATTACCAGACCTGCATCAAGCCCTTTGAGATCGAGAATTGTAACTTCAAACTATGTTGTGGGCGCCATTCTCACTCAGCATAGCCACCCTGTGGCATGTCATAGTGAGAGACTATAAAATCTTGTCCGTAAGTACCCTACTTACGAAAAAGAATTGTACCCCATTGTGAAATATTTCCGTCAGTGGAGACATTACATTATTGAGAAGGAGACAGTCATCCAAACTGATCACAAGCCATTACAGTTCATGCAGACCCAAGGCAAATTGCATAATGACCGCCATCAGAATTGGTCAACATACTTATAGTATTTCCACCTCAACATCAAGTATAAAACATGAAGTACCAACCGAGTTGTTGACTTCTTAAACCAAACTCCAGTCATGGCACTCACTATGGTGCTAGAATATTATGGCCAGCAGACCTACGGATGGCCCCATCTATACAAGACATACCTTGACTTCTTCACCACCTACCAAATGTTGCACGCCAACTCAGTGGTTGCTAATTTTCATCTTCAGGACGAGATGTTGTGTCGTCTAGGCCATATTTATGTGCCATCAAGAGAGCACGTGAAGTTAATTTGGGAATCTCACTACAGTCGGGTGGCAGGACACTTTGGTGTCGAAAAGATAGTAGCAGTGTTGCATAAATATTTCTACTGGTCGAAACTTCGATAGCATGTCAAAAATTATATCAGGTCTTTCACCACCTATGCTATTTCCCAACCCAACACTATGAAATAGGAAATGCACACCCCTTTTCCTACTCCTAACAAGCCATGGGTATCCATATCAATGGACTACATTTTGGGCCTCTTGTCCATCAAGAGGGGAAATGATTGTGCTTTTGTGGTTGTTGATTTCTTTTCCAGGATGGCAATTCTAGCCGCCTGCAAGAAGAACATCACAACATAAGACAATAAAAGACACTACCAAGATCTTCTTTGAATGAGTATGGGTACATTTTGGGATCCCACAAACCATTATCTGAGACCATGAGAGTCTATTCCTCAACTCATTTTGGTTGAGCCTCTAGTCACTGCTAGATACCAAGCTCACCAAATCCACTGCCTTCCACCCCCAGACAGATGGCCAAACTGAGGTTGTCAACTGGATGGTCGTATATATCCTGTGCATGTACAATTCAAAACACACCCGCACATGGAATGAGAGTCTTCTCTATGTCCATCAAAGCTACAATCGAGCCTTGCATAACTCAAATTGTCACAACCCCTTTCAAGTGGGGTTGGGAATGAAACCATTGGGACCCATGGATGGTTCACTACCCCTGGTGACCACCTCGACCGACTTGTCCCCTGCTCCAATAGAAGCTAACAAAGCCACTTGGTTCATTGAGCGCATCCATCAAATCCACCAACAGGTTCAGGATATTTTACAAAATTCTAATTCCAAGTACAAGCAACACCATGATCAACATCGGGTGCCACATAAGTTTTAGGCGGGCGACAAAGTTTGGTTGCATTTGTAGAAATAAATCCTTAGAGGGCCCCATCAAAAGCTTATCCCACTCTGTTATGGTCCGTACACCATCACCGAGGCCTTGGGTGATAATTCTTTTGAGCTCAACATTCCCTCCTTCCTTGGTCTACATCCATTCTTCAACATGGTTGTCCTCCGGCCATATTTCCTACCATTATTAGACACCTCAGAGATAGCAGAGAAGTTGACATGAAGAAAGCTCAAGCCCATATGCATGCAACATGAATCCAATTATCATATTGTGGACACACCAATCAAGGGAACTCGACAACAAGGGATCCAACTTTATCGAGTTTTCAAAGCAGGGCAAGTTCTGCACCAAGGCAAGTGGCTCACCCGAGGCCAAATTCAGCAGAAATTTCGTCATCTGATGGGGGAACTCAATGCAATGGAGACCATTTCTTGATAAGGAGGGATGATTGATCCAGGTGGATATCGGTGGTCACCCACCTATTCCACTGTCTTGAAAAACAGTTTTCCACCTTGGTAGTTTTTCAACAATTTTTCGGGTTCTAAACTTATGGGGTCGTTATGAGTCCCTAAAAGACGTTTTTTGGTGATTTGGGGCCCAAGTGACCACTAAAGGCACTAACTTGGGCGAGTCAAAAATTTTTCTTCTCATTTAGACCTTTCCAGTGGGCTATCTTGCACCTAAAACAAAGATCATATGCAAAAATTATGACCTCGGGAAGTTGATGTACTAACTTACCCAAATGGGGCCCACATGACTTTTTGCACATCATCTCCTAGGGTTAGATATTCGGATGTATAGGATTTTTGACATTCTTGTTTATTGTAAAAGGCCTTCAGAGCCTCATTGTAACCACCTTTTTGTGAATGAGCGTATCCATCACATCTCTTCTCAGAGATAAGCCGCCACCATTCCAGCAAGCTTGTTTTCCACTGCATTTTACAGTTTCAGCGTATTTCCTTATTGAATAGAAACCCAATTTTACTTTATCTCTATTATTTTTTGTTAAGCATATTTTAATAATCTTTATTCATTTCATTCTGTTCATAAAATCTGGATGAGAGATAGAGTGTGTTGTTAAGGAACTCCTTGTGACTTCCTGGGTTCAAACCTCGAGTACCCCGTGTGTCATGCTTGGGGGTTGTGTGATGCAACTGGAGGTTATAGTTCTAGGCATCAAAATGTAACCGATCTCATTCAATCCCGTCCCATTTGTCGATTCTGTGAGGTACAAAAAAAACTATCTAACTTCCATATCGATGCAAATAGTAATGTCTTTGATGCTTTTGGGTGAAATCTGACTTGAATTCTCCCAAAAATTTGGGATTTCCCTCAAGTTTTACCATTTTCCCCAAATTTATCATAGAATAAAAATGGCAACAAGAATTTATCAAATCTGGATTGGTCTCTATCCCATACTTGTCTGATGTTGGAATCTTCTCTTTGATAGCAATTTATGATGTACCTAGATCCCATATTCAGGTACATTACTACCAAAGAGATCTAAAATAATATAAATACCAATTTGAAAATGCATGTAGCATTATAAACATACTCATGCATCTAAGATTAATATTAGGATTGTGCATACAACTATTAAAGAGGACATGATAGAATTCAACAACAAAATACATATTAAAATGTAGCAACTACTCATATCCTTAAAACAATAAATTCATAGCAACAAGAACACTTATCTTATGTGAAAATGTCACCAATTGGTTGCATAGAAAGGGACATTCCTCCCAACCATAGGCTTTGTTGTTCAATTTCTCCGAAAAGTAGGTCACCCCTAAGCTAGGGTTATGATTCCACAACGAGGAAACAAGTAATGGTCCAATACCTAACAATTTCATAATGAAGTGACTAAAAAACAACTCCAACTTTTCGTCTCTTTTCCCCATCATCATACACATCCGAAAGAGTGAAATATTCTTCTTTACACTACAATCCCTTAGACAATCTTCATACTAAATTTCCTTACAATCCCTTCTTTACATGAATATTACAATGCTAAGCTCTCAAATCTAAAACATATTGGTTCACTAACCTATATCACATATGCACAATTAGATTACAAGTTCCTCAAAATGTTACATCCTAAAGGTTTCTTCTTTAGCATCCTAATTGGATCCTCATTTCTTTCCACCTTTGTATTTCCTTAACCTAGATGAACACTTGAAATCTTCGTAATGGTTTGTTCTTTCCCATCTGATCCCTCATTTATGCCAAAATATTTATATTTCCATATTTCTTTAAACCAGATTCTTATAAACAATCTCAATGGTTATTCTGTTGTCTCAAACCTCCTTATGCATGAGACAGAATGGAGATCCCATGGTAATTTCTCGATTCGAGAGGATTATAAAGAAATTTGAGCCCAAGTGGAAGAATCTTGTAATATCCCCAAGGACGAGCCTTGTTGTAATCATGTTTATGAATTGTAAATCATGTTTTGTAGGCTGGTGAGCCAAGTATTGATAAGTTGGTGGGCTTATGTGTTTATTAGGCTGGAGAGCCTAAATGTCAGAGGCTAGGAGCATGTTTTTGTATATGTAATATGTAGAACATAATAAAGATTAAATATCATTGCATGTAGACCGACCACGAAGAAAGGGTGATGGGGGACTAATCTTCCAGAGAGAGGGTAAGGGAAAAAGGGACTGGAAGGTTGGAAGGGAGGGGATAATCTTAGGGGCTTGAGTCCTTAGGAATAATAAGTTATTATTATTCCAAAAGCTATGTGAAATGTATGTTTTTATCCTAAGCTCCTGGAAGGGGGAACATGTGAAAAAGGGAACGCATACTGATGGACCACATGCATCCTCATGGGAGACATTTGTCGGCCCAGGCACATGCAATTTAACCCAAGAATTGAGCCATTATGGAGGTTGGTTCCCCATTATGTTGTTCATTGTCTGAACCGAGGGATATCTGTGTCTGAGCTCTTTAAGCCTCACGTAGATCTGAAAACCGAATCTTGTGATGTTTTCTTGAGGAACCAATACACCTTTGTCCGAACTGTTGAGTCTGTGTTCGACCTCTGCATGAATTTCTTTTCATGCATCCTACAAACTGGTGTTATCTGAATTGTGTTGTGTTTTAGTGACATGTTTCTATTTCGTGTTTACAATCCCCATTTTCCTGTTGCTACTGTCACACATGAGTTAGCCGGAAGTTGTTGTTGTTGCTGTCACCTGTGAGTTGACCAAACACTAACGTCATTGTTGTTATCTTAAACTTGTGTGAATTGAATTGGGTATTGGTGGAAGAACTAGGTTGTGAGGCCCATGGTAGACGATACGGGTTGTCAAGCCTATAAGAAGCTCTCTCCAGGTGAGGGAGTCTACTGGGAAGTGGTTTTCTCCTAGAGAGAGTCCAACACCAACTACAAAGCTCTGAGAATTCCTGATCCGACCTGTTGCTGAGACCCAGAGARGGAGGTGAAGCACCGATGGACTATTCTTATTAAGGTGTATACTCCTAGGTGTAAYAGACATGTGGGGAATGGGAGTCCATGAGTAGTGGGTGTAAGAAGGCTCATCGGGAGAATATTCTGATTTCTCTGTGTAGTTTTCCGGTAACCTCAGCCTAGTCTAGGATTCCCTTACCTTGGGTGGAGCTTAGTCCCATCTCAGGGGTGACCCACTATTGAGCATGATGAAAAGTAAGGTTTAAGGTTGGGAGGTACGGGGAAATTCTGCACGTGGTTGGTGGAGTTACTACTATTTCAAAGATAACTATATGCATGTGTTTAATTTCAATTAAAATGAATGTCTGCGATCCTCACAATATTATCACGTATTCCGTTGTGATGATAGTTACTGTTGATTCCATTAATTATGTATGTTAGAAGTAATTATATGTTTACCTTGTTATTGTTGATTCCGTTGTAATGGTTTCGAGAGGAAATTGTTTGTAGAGGACTAATTTTGAACCTTAGAATGTTTCTGAGTGAAAATGGGGTGCTTGGCCATGTACGAAGCTTAGGAGAAGTGGCAGTAGAATAAAAATGTGGCCAGTGTGGTATTTGACCACAGAGAGGGAGGGCGCTCAACACTTAGGGTGTTGGAGCTTTAGGATCTTTTCGAAAAGAAGGGAAAAAACCTTTGCGACCGTTAGATCCAGAGAAGGTGCCGAGAGGATATCCGAGAAGCCTTTCAAGAGTTTGGATGTCAAGAAAAGCGGGGTGCACTAAGGTACAAACCCCCGAAACCCGAAACTATGAAGTCCCGATAAGATCTACATCGTAGATTTGGAAAAAAATGTCTCATCCATTGGATTGAGTAGAAGAAAAGAGAGTAATTTCGGGAGTTCGGTTGTCGAGAGAAGTGGGATGTGATAATTCACAAACTCCCAAAGCCCTAAATCATGAAATAGTGAAGAGCTGAAGTAGTGGGTCGGGTTGACGTCATGTGGATGGTTGTGGACCCATGGGATTTGTGCCACCTTCCAGTCAGCCCCAAAATAAAAGTAGACGCAGTGGGGCCAGATGGCGTCACCTGAGGTAAAGTGGACCTTCTTAAGTACATCACATGTCACCACTGTGGTTGGTGACAATTGTGTTCTGGGTCCGGTGGCTAGAAATATCGAAAGTTCGGAATTTGGGAGTTAGAGAGGGAAGTGAGTGTGAGAGCCTCTAGGACCGAAATCCTCAAACCCCAAAAGCCGAAACCCAAAGTTTCGAATAGAGAACCTTGATATATAGTGCTTGGTCACGAACCATGATCATGTGGGTTGGGAAACTGAGAAAAAAAGGGCTAATGTCTGAGTGCACTATAGAGCTGATGAGAGATCAGAAAATTCATTGAAACTGAACGTTTTCTTGAATCAAGTTGTTTAGGAATGTCGTGGACTTTTTTAAGGAATAATGGCCTGAAAAATTCCAGTTGTCTGCACATTGTGATGCAAAAGTTCAACAAGAACTAGAACCGAATATAATTACCACTGATTTCAAAAGAAATGAAAAGGGGGACGAAGCAAAAGGAATGGATGTTCATTTGGGGGTTGAAGGATCGAACTCCAATGGCCATGGAGAAGAGATAGATAAGGAAGGAAACATAACGAAGATCATTGAAGGATTGAAAAAATATGCCCAAAACCGTCGAGCAGATAGGAGAAAGCTTAGAAAAGCTCACGAAAAACAAAGAGAATTCAACATAAAGTTGTTAAAGAGTTTGGAGAGAATAGAAAAGAAGTTAGATAAGGAGAGTGACTCGAGAAGAATAGGTAGTCACCTGAATTCTAAGGGAAGAAGGTCAAGGAGTGTGGGTAGACACCATCATCACTCCCAAGGTTGCTCCAAGAGAAGGACACACAATAGTCCAAGCCCATCTCCTACCAAAAAGAACAGGAGATCTGGAGTGGATGAATTGAAGGGAGAGATGAACAATATTAAGACTCCTAAGTTTGATGGAGAACATCACAAGGAGTAAGATGTTGAAACATGGTTGCTTGGTATGAGGGAATACTTCCAACTACAAAATTATTCCTCTCATGCGGAGGGAAGAATTGTGATGTATCATCTGAATTATTTTTTGATTAGAATAATATTATGTATGAAAAATAAGTAGGTCCCTTCTCTATAAAAGGTGATCATATGAACTAATATAAGCATTGGCTTATTTTTTAAGAAAATCCTTTTTTCTCTCATTTCTCTCTTGTTCTTGGATTAGGGTTCTTATTGTTTTTGTTGTTTTGTAGTTGTTGCCACAACATTTCCTAGCTCTTGAACTACGCCATAGTTGCCAGTGTGCTCTCCTATGGCTATTGCACCCTCGTCTCGCTAGTGTGCCCTCCTCTCGCTATTGCACCCTCATCTGGCTAATGTGCCCTCCTCTGGCTAGTGTGCCCTCCCTTGGCAAGTGTGCCCTCATCTTCAGAACATGAAAGAGTGATGGATTTGTCTTGGTGGGATATCAATTGGGATATGATGCACAAACAAAAAGTTTCCTAATTATGGAATTGTCAAGTTTTCCCTTTTTATATTTTCTCAAGACTTAGAATTTTTTAGCAAAAACCACTATCTACAAAACAAAGTGTAATTGCGGAAAATATAATATGGCAAAAGTTTCTTGAGGTAAAATGTGGAGTAAATAAAATTTTCCAGATTTTTTTATTCGAGGTCCCTTTTCCACCTCTAAAGATCTCATAAATATCTAAAAGGTGTCCCCAAATAGTTTATATTTTTGTTTTGTTTGTGTGGACCTCTATTATAAATCCTTTGGAATTCAAATAATTTCTATATTTTGTTTCTTCATTTCTTCTTCCAAATAGTTTATATTTTTGTTTTGTTTGTGTGGATCTCTATTATAAATCCTTTGGAATTCAAATAATTTCTATATTTTGTTTCTTCATTTCTTCTCCCTTGATTCAAGGTAAAAATCATGTTAGCAATATGGCCTTTGTAAAAGAGTAGCACCATATTCTTTAAAATCCAATAATTCATGGTATGGTTTCTGAAGAATAGAAGTAGAATTGGACATTGAACCTAACTAGAACTTTTTGATTCAAATTCCACCTAGAGCTTGTTTGCTCCAGTACATATCAATATGTTGGATCTATTTTTTTTTGGGTACCATCCTTCGTTTCTTCTTAATCGGAAATCAAACTATTTCTTCCTTCGACAATTTATAGAATTCTTCCTCCATAGACAAAGCTATTAATTCATCCAATAGACAGACTTCAGAATTCATCACATCAGTAAAATTTAGAGTTTGTCACGTTCCATCGACTAACTCTAGAATTCGTTCCATCGACAGACTTCATAATTTATCCCATCGACGGACTTCAGAATTTTCTCCATCGACAAACTTCAAAATTTGTCCCATCGCTGGAATTCAAAAATAATTTCATCCACGAACTCCATAATTTGTCCCATAGAAGGACTTGAAAATTTGTTCGATCGACATACCTCATAATTTGTCCCATTGGTGGAATTCAAATTTCATTCTATCGGTTGACTTAAAATTTTTCCCCACGACGAACTGCCAATTTTTCTCTATCGACGAACAAATCATTTTTCCTTTGGCGAATTATGAAATTTCTTTGCCGTCGAACCAAACAATGAATTTTGGCAAACCACATAATTTTGTCATTATTGAACTAAAAAGTTCAGTTCAATGACCTACAAAATGTTCATCTTTGTCTTCGAAATTTCTCTTATCATCGAACTTCGAAATTCTTCTTTGTCGAACTACAATTATTTTTCATCGTTGAACTTTTAAATTTTCCTTCGACGAATTACAATTTTTCCTCATTGGTGAAATCGATAACTTTCCATCTACGAACATCATTTTACTTCAACAAACTATGCAATTTTCTTCCATTGGCGATCCTGAATAACTTTTCATCGGTGATCACCGATAATTCTTTATCGGTGAAAAAAAAATAACTTTGGAAATTTTTACCAAATTTGAGATGACTCTAGACCATTGATCTCGCGATTAGATGTGATGCAAACCATTTATTTTTCCAAACTTCATAGCCACTATGAAAGTACCAAGTTCCACCTTTCGGGACAAATTTAACTCTTAACTTGCATCCCCCAAGGGTGTAGATCAGTTGGCAATAGAGTGTAGTTTTAAGGAACTCCTTGTGACATCCTCCGTTCAAACCCTGACTAGTCCATGTGTTGTTCTTGGGGTTGTGCAATGTACATGGAGGTTATAGTGGTAGTGGTCGAAATCGAGTGTCATAGGAGTAGGAGCCCATCTCATTTGTTTATATGAACACATACCAAAAAAAGCATTGTAACTTGTAGATTTATGTAACTAATCATGTATTTAATGATTTTGGATGCAATCTCACTTGAATTCACTCAAAAATTTTGGGATTTCACTCTGATTTTACTGTTTTCCCCAAATTTATTGCAAAATAAAAATTTGCAACAATGAATTTATCAAATTTGGAATTGTCTCTAGCCCATACTTGTCTGATGTTGGAGCCTTTTCTCTGATACCAACTTGCGATGTACCCATATCCCATATCAAGTCACATTACTACCCAATCGATATAACATAAGAGTGGTATCAATTTAAAAATTAATGTAGCATGATAAACATACTCATCTAACATTAATTTCAAGATAGTTTATATCGTAGAAAAAAAAATTGCAACAATGAATTTATCAAAGTTGGATTGTTCTCTATCCCATACTTGTTTGATGTTGGAACCTTTTCTATGATACCAATTTATGACATACCCATATTTAATCATGGAAGTATTAAATCTAAGATGAAGAATGATGAACCTACTAGGGTACAATATCTTCACCCAAACTTTAGAAGTCATAGGAAAAAAAATTAATGTGCCCATAGTTATTGAATGATGATAAGAACTTCACCCGGATGGGGTGTCAGTGCCCAACACCTGGCGCGCAAAAGCCGAAGGGGGAGGCCAACGAAGCACGGAGCTATGTGCTCGGCTCGTCCCATGCCGCGGCAACAAATGCGTCTGCGCAAGGGCTCCCCCTGGCACCCTCGACGCCCTTGCACTTCCTCCTCGCCCTCTGGTTCACCTACCCCAGCTCTTGATTGTTTGGCTATCGTTGATACCTCTTGGATCCCGACATGGCAACCTCCCTCTCTAACACATTCCTCTCCTCCCCCGAAGCCGAGCCATGGTGAACCCCACAGCAATCTGAAGACGCCCCATCCCAATTTACCGCGTGAACACTCCGCCATTCTGCATGACTTGGTTTTTGAGCTCCGAGATGGAGTAAATGACCTCCAGTTCCGTGTCCAACAAATGGAGGGAAGGCTGTCGGTCCTCCTCCAGCTTCTCGCCACTCCCCCTGCAACCTCTCCTGAGGATTCCAGTGACACTTCTCTCACTGCAAGCGACCATGCGAGCAACCATCAACAAGCTGCCACAGAAGGAAGCCCGCAGTCTGATGGACCGGCAGGTAAAACAGTGCCCATTACTTCTCTCGAGAGGAAGGAGACTCCAACAAGCAATGTAGATGGGGACAAAGATGCAGTTCCGGCAGAGGTAGCGGTCGTGGAGGAGAAAGACACTAGCCTCCAAGTGCACAAGGGAAACGACGCCACAGACGTGCAGTGGAGTGCCAGCGAGACACTTGTCATCGAGGAACCCTGGCCCGGCCTCTTGCCCGAGTATGTCCCAGATTATACACAGCTTGTTCCATACTTTAGCTCTAGTGGCTC
>JASDQU011455171.1:4891-23536 GCA_032191745.1 Picea mariana
TGAAAGATTTGATATACTTGTTGACATCTTGTTGAAGTTTTGGCCAATAAAAATGTTTCTAAAGAATGACCATAGTTTTCTCCACGTCAAATTGTCCTGCCACCCAACTGTAGTGGGCTTCCCAAATCATCTTTGCACGCTTTCTTGTAGGAACACAGAGATGGCCCAGGTGGAATAAGAGTTCGTCCTGAATGTGAAAATCAGTGACAGTAGAGCCTGTACCCAATAGATGATAGGTGGTGGCGAAGTATGAATATTGCTGATAAATTTGGGGCCACTCAAATGCTTCATGTCCACAGGAATGGAGCACATTGGTAAGTGCAGCCACAGGAGGTCGACTAAGGCAGTGAATGACACGATTGGAGATACATGTGTTATAATTTATGTTGAGATGGAACTGCTGCAGGTAGGTGGACCACTTCTGATGGCGGTCGTTTTGTAATTTCCCTTGGGTCTATATGAACTGCAGAGGTTTGTGATCAGTGTGTATGATCGTCTCTTTCCCCAGAATGTAATGTTTCCATTGATGACAAGATTTTACAATGGATTACATTTCCTTGTCATAGGTGGGGTGTTTATGGATAGTATCAGAGAGACTATGGTATGCCATCGGATGCTCATGCCGAGTGAGAACTATGCCCACAACATAGTTAGATGCATCAGTCTCAATCTTGAATGGTTGCTATAGATCAGGCAAGGAGAGTACTGGAGCTGAGCACAAGCGATGCTTCAGATCATCGAATGTTTATTGTTTCTCCTTCCCCCACACAAACTTGGCCCTACCATTTCCCTTGGTCACTTGGATGAGGGCCCATGAAATATGGGAGAATCCCAACATGAATCGTCAGTAGAAGTTGGTTAGTCCCAAAAAACTTCGAAGCTTGGTTAGTGTGGTCGGGGCTGGCCAGTTACAGATGACTTGGATCTTAGCTAGATCAACATGTACCCCATGCTCATCAACAATGTAGCCCAAGTATTGGACCCTTTTCATTCCAAAAGAGAATTTTTTCAAGTTGGCATAAAGCTTGTGCTGCCGCAGAGTGCTCAAAACCTATTGAATATGCTGCATGTACTCCTCCCACATTTTGATGAAGATGATGATGTCATCCAAATATAATACCACAAAGGAGTTGGTGAAGGGTCCCAATACATCATCCATCAACCTCATGAAAGTGGTTGGTGCATTTGTTAAGCCGAAGGGCATGAATAGCCATTTGTAGAGACCTTCTTTAGAATTGAAGGTTGTCTTCCATACATCAGTTGGTTCGATGGGAACCTGGTGGTAGCCAGACTTCAGGTCAATATTGCTGAAGAAATTTCCCCCCCTTGAGGTGGTCAAGAAGGTCATCAATCCTGGGAATGGGGTAGTAGTTCCTAACTGTGATTTTGTTTAAGGCTCTGTAATCAATGCAAAGTCTCCAAGTCCCGTCCTTCTTCAACACCAGTACAATTGGGCTTCCACAAGGGGAGGAGCTGGGTATGATGTGCCCCTTTTGAACAAGCTCTCGGATCTGATGCCTAATTTCATCATTCTCCAACAGTGAGCACTGATAGACTGGTCCATTAGGTAGAGGTGTGTTGGGGGTCAGATAAATTGGATGCTTAACTTGGCAGTGTGTCGGTACCCCTGTAGGTGATGAGACAATGTCTCTGTATTCTTCCATGATCCCATCCACTTGCTTCTACTGCAAAGAGAGGCGTTGTGTAGAGGCCACCGATGTGGCGGTGACCTTCTTCTTATTGTGAGCATGAATCACAAAGAAGATGAACTTCCTGGTCTATGAAATGACCTTACTGCATTGCTTAGTAGAGATTAAAGAAATAGCAGTAGGCGATGCTACCTCTGGGATCCTGTATAATTGTCTACCCAAAGTAATAATAACACTATGAAGTCTAGAATCATACACAACATGACGCCTCCAAAAATATGGTTGTCCTAAAAGAACATCACAAACTTCAAGGGGAGAAATATCACACAGTACCTCATCTTTGAAAGGCTCGATGTCATAGGGTAGATGACATTGTTGGCTGACACGAAGATCTCTTCCTTGGAAAAGACAACCGATGGTACAGGGCTGCAGGTGCGGTGTCGTTGGCAGGTCCAACCGCTTGACGACCTCTATTGAAATTAGGTTCTTCTGACTATCGTTGTCGATAATGAAATGAAGCAGAGCCCCCTTGATCCACATATACAAGTGAAAGAGGCATTCCCCTTTCTCTGGTTCTTTTGGTTCACTTGGCTAGACTTTGGTGGTAGTGACAATGGAATTGGGTTCAACATCGATAATCTGCTTCCCTCCTTCAGAATTTTACTTGGAATCAGAATCGACCTCTGACTCGAAAGCCTTCAGCTCGACCATGAGGGACTACTTGGAGCGACATTCTTCAGTGTTGTGCCAAGGAATTTTATGGTACTAACACCATTTTCCCATGTCCTTCTTCATCTTCTCATTTCCCTTCTTGTGTTGTGGCTTGGAATGGTTGTCCTGAGTGTGGCCATATCAAATTGGTCCCTTTGTGTGTGGGATGGGCTTGCCTTTTTCCTGCGTTGGCTTCGAGGGGTTTGCAGGTCTAAACTCTCGCCTTTTCTGCTTAAATTTCTGCTCGATCTTGACAACGTATATATAAGTCATGCCTAATGAGGTGATGTCCAGGAACTCCATTTCTGTTTGAATGTATATATGAGGTATTTGAGCACCAGATGACGCTTAGAGTATTTGATACCCAATTTGGTGCGTAGGGTATGGAAAATATTGGTGAAATCTGGTACTGTTTGGTCCCTTTCTTGACGTAGGGTAGTCCATCTGGTGTACTGGTCCTCATAGCTTCCAACAAGGTAGTACTGTTCTTTAATGGCATCCCAAAAGGAATCCCATGTAGGGTCCACCAAAAACATTATATATTCTTCCACGACCCTTTTCTCAGAGTAAGTATCCCACCAGTATTTGACATGGGGAAGGACCTTGAGGAGTGAAAAAGTGATCTTTTCCCTATCAGAAAAATTATGGACCGAAAAATATCCTTCAAGTAGATTCAACCATTTATCTACAACATCCACATCTATCAGTCCTTCAAATAATGGAATATCAAAATTTACTTGTACCTTAAAGGGGGTTGCATGGCCGCTTAATGAGGATGCTTCTCCTATGGGCAATCGTCAAAGGATTTGCGCGAAGTTGTCCATCATTTCATTCCTTTGTCGCGTGAGGGCTTCCTCGAGCAAAATTTTAATAGGATCTCCTGGTCCATAATCTTTCTTTTCATCCCCATGGGGTTTTTTCAGGCTTGGCGTGACTGATATTGTAATGGCTCGATTGGTTTGAGTCCCAACTTCTTGTACCTAGATCTTGTCGAGGACATGCACGAAGAAAAATAAATGAAGAGTAGACCACTCTGATACCACTGATCTATATTTAGGAGCAGAACAAACTGATTAACAGACTGAATACAATAAACATAGAGATATGAAGAATAACACAAATCTCCAATGAACAATATCTTCTATTAAATAATGAAATAGGTTGAAACTGTAAAACTGCAGAACTGAAACACATGCTCAAATGGTGGTGGCTATCTCTGAGAAGAGATGTGGTTGCTACGCGCATTCGTCTGACAAGAATGGATTACAATGAGGCTCCAGAGGCCTTTTTGATATTACTCATGAATTCCAAAACCCTAGACATCCAAAAACCTAACCCTAGAAGGTGAAACGCCAAAAGTCATGTGGGCCTTATGGGTAACTTGGTGTAATTTGGTACCTCAACTTCCAAGGGTTGTAACTTTTGCATACGAACTCTGTTTTAGGCGCGTGATAGCCCATTGGAAAGGTATTTCATAGAAATACACATTCTTTCATCAAACTTTGACTTTGTCTATAGTTTGACTATGGCAAGAAAAAAAAACAACGTTTAGGGCCCCAAAACAACCTTGAAAGTACAACAAGATGTGCTGACATGAAAACACACAAAATAATCCAGTTGAATTAGGCGAGAGGCCACCCGTATCCACTTGGAGGATGTGTGGGGATTCAAACAACCCCAAAAGTGTATAAACCACAATTACAAAGAAGTACAAAAGAACATGTTGAAAAAAACAACAGACACGAGGAGCCAGTTGGAATAGGTGGGTGGCCACCAATATCCACCTGGATCAACTATTTTTTGGCATCTGCAAAGAAAGAGGGCCACCAAATCCCTGTGTGTAGAAATTTCCATGTTGTGGCCTTACTAGAATTGTGTCCTTCTACAATACCCTCATGTGCTTTATACAAAACGGGGTTTTGCTCATGTTTTAATCCACACTTGTGCAGTATGCCAATCGCTCCCAACTTATATAGTTGCTCAACAATCAACTGGTAATCGACGCTACAAGTCACCAATTGACGATGTTGAGCCAGGGTATACCCTATTGGTGCCTATCTTGTCATGATAAATTCAACGATCTCAACTAGTTGATCAAGAACTGTTTTGACGCGAAAGAGTTACACATCTGGGAGGTCATCATCCAAGCTCTGACTAGCTTCACTAGTGTCAATTCATGATAGATGATCTAGGTCAACATTATATTTTCCTGGCTTGATGACAAATTCAAACTCAAACTCTTGAAAAAGAAAAAGCCAACGACATATTGTACCTCCTACTACTGACTTGTTGAGAAAATACTTGAGCCCAGAGTGGTCTGTAAATAATTTGAAGGGGGTATTTTACGAGGAAAATCACTCTATGGTAAGGGGTAAACCACAATAGACAGAATGACTGCATAAATCAACTCTAATCCCAAGTATGCTATATAAATGAAAATGCTAACAAGACAAGATAAAGATCCTACCTCATCCGAACGTTCGATGAAGACCACTGTTGAGCACTTGACTCAAATATTTATACCTGCAAATTGTCCTCAACAACCAAGCTACACAAGCAGATGGTGATAATAAATATTGTTAGCACATATAATAGCATAATCCATCAACATTCATAACAAATATTCCATGGAATAACAATTCACATATTTGCAAGATATTAATTGGATGAGAAAAGAGTATTTCTATTAAAATATGATCAACAAAAGTGTATGAGTGACAAAATTTCGTGTCGACATTGTTGAGGAAAAGATATGAAATTATCTTACTCAAGCATTTTTCGGATCTTGCTTGGCTAAGGAAAGATAGTTGGGAATGTTAACCTATTTTTATAGCCTCAAAAAAGTGTTTCCCAATCCACAAGTATTAATTACAAGGGCTTAGGTTGATTTTTTGAATAAAATATTGTTGCAAAAATATAACATTTTTATACAATTTTCTGAATATATCAAATTGCAAAAGAAAATGTGGAGATCAAAAGAAAACATACCAATTCACATATGAACACAGATGAGACAGAATAGCAATCACTTTATTTCATTCCAAGAAATCAAAATAATTGTTCTCTTTACAAATCCCTGTGAGGGGCATGGACCAAGGTCAAACTTAGATATCCATGATGAAAACCATACAAAAGGACTCTGAGAAGAAGTAAAAACTAAACTTTAAAATCTGGATTAGCTTGCCACAGACTATTCCCCACTTGACTTTGCACAATATTCTTCATCCGTCATGAAATTTAATTCATAAACAGACAAGTCTACACAAACTATCAAAGATAGATCAACACCTCTGAAAACAAGCGTCTGAATGATATGATTCAGCTTTGAACCTTGTTGTCTACAATAGAACCCTGTTGTCATAAAAGAGAATTAGGCCCTTGATGAATTGAAGAATGAATGGAAACTAAACTATCTCAATAAAACTTGAGAGAAAACATCAGTATGCTTTCTCCTTCTATTCTCCCTTTGTTTTTCCTTCTCATTTGGATTTTATGCATTCCAAATTAGTTGAAGTAGTTCAACTACTTCATTTAGTTAAGTTAATTGAAATTCAAATAAGTTTTAGTTTAGGGGAAGAATTAATAATAATAATAATAATAAGGGTCTTTTAATAAATAATAACTAGTAGGTGGGACCCCTTGTGACTCCCTTTAATTTCTTTAACGAAAATAAACATAACTAGACAATAAATCAGACACATCCCTCCTTGTGGCTCCCATGATCATTTCCATAGTTTGAAAATTAAATATCAATGATATTTCAAATCATATCCAAACATATAATATCCAAATATCCAAAAATAGTTTGTTGTCCAAAACCTTTAACAATCCATTGTCCTCAATAAAACAATAATAAAGTATAATAAAAAACCATATTTGCCACTTTGAGAAGCAATTTTTTCTTTGTTGTTGCTATCCCCTTTTGAATTTCCTAAATTAGCCTTAGGATTTATAGAAGCTTGAGGCTTGATCTCACTAATGACATGAGAACAATCATATTTCAAGTGCATACGGGATGAAACAGATTTGGCTGAATCACTTGAAGGAGAAGAGGGGGCAACAATAACTTTTCCTTTATCATGCATATGGTGGGCTTTGGTTTCGATTCTTTTGCTTGTGTGGGAGGATTTTACAGGCGAGTGTGCAGGGGGAATTTGGACATTTGGGTTAATAGGTGGAGGACGAGCAGGTAGAGACAAATTTGGCCAGCCACGATGGTGGAATACTGCTAGGTGAACAATCTCCTGCCATCCATCATTCTCGGGAACTTCAGGTTGCAACGAAACATGAGGGGGCACATGAATACTAGGGACACGTTGAGGCTGGAAAGGAGGCCTCTCCGGTCTAGGTTGTACTACCCCTTGTCCAATCCAATTGAAAAATCCATCTTGGAAAATATGGTTTAACTCTTGAGGATCTGCATTGAAATGTATTGAGAATCTGGGCCTTCTAGGCCCTTTGTTCCAATTCTCTCTGCCCCTATTGTTTTGTCCATGACTTCCTCTGCCAAAGAATATCATCATGTATGCAAAAATTATTAGAAACTAGCTTCTTAAACAGACCATATATGACATTCTCTTACTATGAAACAAATTTTGGCTCATCAATCACATCAGACCCATGCAATCCAATCCATAAAATTCATTTAACAATTGTCAATGAGAAGGGGGTGAATTGGGGTTCATGGATATCTAAGGGGATTGTATTGAGCGAAAAAGTGAGAAAATGAAAGGGGGTAAGAATACGATTACTCCTCAACAATTCATTAAACAATTGACTGTGCAACAATAACTAAAACATATCAATTGTCATCTATCTCTGTGTTATTTATTAATCGTTGTAATACAGAGATTTAATTTAATTTTAATAAACAGGGTGTGAAAAATGAATTTGGGATCATGAGGGGATTTGTAATGAGCGAAAAAGTGAGAAAATGAAAAGGAATTAGATGGATATTGTTCATAAAATAAATTAAGTCAATCAATTATCATAACTCTGTTCAGGTTGCAATGAAACATGAGGGGGCATAGGGATACTGGGGACATGTTGAGGCTGGAAAGGAGGCCTCTCCAGTCTAGGTTGTACTACCCCTTATCCAATCCAATTGAAAAATCCAGCTTGGAAAAGATGGTTTAACTCTTGAGGATCTGCATTGAAATGTATTGAGAATCTGGGCCTTCTAGGCCCTCTGTTCCAATTCTCTCTGCCCCTATTGTTTTGGCCATGACTTCCTCTGCCGAAGAATCTCATCCTGCATGCAACAATTATTAGCAACTAGCTTCTTAAACAGACCATACATGACATTCTCTTAATATGAAACAAAGTTTGGCTCATTAATCACATCAGACCCATGCAATCCAATCCATAAAATTCATTTAATAATTGTCAATGAGTAGGGGGTGAATTGGGGTTCATGGATATCTAAGGGGATTGTATTGAGCGAAAAAGTGAGAAAATGAAAGGGGGTAAGAATACAATTACTCCTCAACAATTCATTAAACAATTGACTGTGCAACAATAACTAAAACATATCAGTTGTCATCTATCTCTGTGTTATTTCTTAATCGTTGTAATACAGAGCTTTAATTTAATTTTAATGAACATGGCGTGCAAAATGAATTTGGGATCATGAGGGGATTTGTAATGAGCGAAAAAGTGAGAAAATGAAAGGGAATTAGATGGATATTGTTCATAAAATAAATTAAATCAATCAATTATCATAACTCTGTTTATGTTGCAACGAAACATGAGGGGGAACATGAATACCAGGGAAATGCTGAGGCTGGAAAGGAAGCCTCTCCGGTCTAGGTTATACTACCCCTTGTTCAATCCAATTGAAAAATCCAGCTTGTAAAATATGGTTTAACTCTTGAGGATCTGCATTAAAATGTATTGAAAATCTGGGCCTTCTAGGCCCCCTGTTCCAATTCTCTCTTCCCCTATTATTTTGGCCATGAATTCCTCTGTCGAAGAAGCTCATCCTGTATGCAACAATTATTATCAACTAGCTTCTTAAATGAACCATACATGACATTCTCTTACTATGAAACAAAGTTTGGCTCATCAATCACATCAGACCCATGCAATCCAATCCATAAAATTCATTTAATAATTGTTAATGAGCAGGGGGTGAATTGGGGTTCATGGATATCTGAGGGGATTGTATTGAGCGAAAAAGTGAGAAAATGAAAGGGAGTAAGAATGTGATTACTGCTCAACAATTCATTAAACAATTGATTGTGCAACAATAACCAAAACATATCAGTTGTCATCTATCTCTGTGTTATTTCTTAATCGTTGTAATACAAAGCTTTAATTTAATTTTAATGAACATGGTGTGCAAAATGAATTTGGGATCGTGAGGGGATTTGCAATGAACGAAAAAGTGAGAAAATGAAAGGGAATTAGATGGATATTGTTCATAAAATAAATTAAATCAATCAATTATCATAACTCTATTCAAATTTAATCCAAAAATCATCCACTTCCAATACCAAAACATTCACTATTCTTCAATTGTATACAAAACTACTTGTTGTATCAATAATTAAATTTTCCATAATTCCTTTATCTATAACAGTCTGTGCATTTATAACTTATGAAAACATTTTCCATTCAACAATACTGTATATATTGACGCTGATCTTTTTTTTGTTTTTAAATAATCGAAACATGCACAACAATTCTTGGTATATTATGCCTAACATTCATCCTTGATAATCAATAATACACCATGATAAACAATCAACAATCATTGTTATTTAGTCAACAATCGAGCCCAATATAGTATACATGGTTGACTTTAAAACAAACATGGACAAACTTAAAATCATGCCCAATCATACACATGTCTTCAATCATATCATATACACAATCTTGAATCAACAACAACATTCAACCCAAACATAAACCCCGAGCTTGATATCTGTGTATATCAGCATATATAAAATTCCTTTTAAACAAATTGATAGTTTGCATGATGATTCCAATACAACCATATCATGTATGAAGCAAACAAAATTATATTGACACAGAGACATCTCTTTTTACCTTGCTAGAACCCCAATCGGGCTAGGTAAAACTCACACAGGTGTCTTCTTATGCAAGCAAGATCATGCTGGATAAAATACAAAAATTGAAACCATAAATGAATAGAAAGACAACTCTCGACTGTGTGCAACCACTCATTTCCATTCTTATTTGTTCAAACAAATTCATCACAGAAGGACTAGACATAGACTTGACCAAGAGGATGGGTCTATAAATAAGAGAGCACATGTCTTTAAAATTCCATAACCATTAAAATGATAACCCAATACTTGATAAACCCCAGAAGGTGCCTGAGGAGAACAAAGGCAGTCAGAGTCCAAGTTAGGCTCTTTAAAAATTAAATCCAGAGAGGCAACAAAACCTGATTTCCCTTTTAAAACACAGAGAGATAGTGGTCTTCCAAGTCCTCATATCCCTTTTCCATCAATTAATTAACCACAAAACACAATGTATTCTTGAAACAGAGAGCCACACTCTTCTAAAAAATATAGTCTTTCGTCTTAGACTTTCAATCCTTTGATAGAATCATAAGTGAACCCTCGAGGAGAGAAAAGGTGATTCGAGTAAAACAACCCAGTTTACACACAGGTTCCATTAACACTTTTTTGCAGAGAGGAACGAGGGTTAACTTTAACAATGGAGGGTACTCAAAAATCACAGAGGAATAATGTTTCTTTCCAACACCTAGGAGGTCGAACACCTTTCGTAAACAATTGATAGTGAGGTCACATAGAGTCACCATTATAGCAGGGATGACAGGAGTGGTGTGTGGAAGCTCTTCATATCCTCATATCCATTAAATACACAGGCGTGTATTAACATTCGGGGCTGACCAAGACTGGGTTTTTTGGAAAGCTTCCAACGACAAGACAGTAAGGAACGACCATCAAATAACAACTCAGGGTTTAAAAAAAGAACACACCAACTATCGATAGTTTCTCTGCAACTGTATAAATATTACCACAACAACCGAGAGGGAAACGAGTTGAAAGACATTGATACACAGAACGGTGAATAAAAACCCTCAACCATCAAACTCAGAGCTCTATTGCACCACTGTCACCATTATTCCACAGAGAACAATCAATAAATACCAAGCTGACCCATAAATAACCAATGTGAAACCTTTATAATCAATAATACCCATTTCTCTGCTTACAATTTATCAACATTTTATAGTCACCACAGAGAGCCATAACACCATATTTACACACAGTTGAAGAACTTCAAGAAAACACAGAATCCATGCATCACTGAGCCACCATTTGGTTCATAAAACAGAGAGTCCATCATGGATGGAAAGTTCAGAGCCATAGCTCTGAGCAAATCTTTTCAATGGTGAACCAGTCGAGTTTTCTCTTGCCAATCCTGGAAACGCGGAGCTTCACAACCAATAGAGAAATAATGCAACAATGCAACAAAACTAAGGTGACGGGCGATAGGGAAGGTTTGGAGTGACGTGCAGTAAATGCATGTCTCTTCCTCACCTGGCCCCATTCAATTCCATGTACGAGACAAACCAATAAACATAACATCCACCATTAAATCAACCATATAACCAATGCATAATCAATGCCCTATCCATCGTAAGATCTGATACCATATATATTGCATAGTGCGCCACCCGAGATATTTCATATCTCTATGTTAACCTTTTCCATAACTCCACACAATAATCGGATCAACATTGCTATATGTGCCTCCATTCGAATTTAATAAAATTTACACAGTCCTTTAACCAAACAAATAGCAGAATAGCTAGGACTAACACTTGTACCCATTAATTATTTCATTCGAAGTTTGCATGTAGTCTTTTATCATAGCTTAAGGATTAATACACAGTTTCTTTTCTTTGTTTTGAACCATGTACGAGACAACCCAATAAACATAACATCCACCATTAAATCAACCATATAACCAACGCATAATCAATGCCCTATCCATCGTAAGATCTAATACCATATATATTGCATAGTGCGCCACTCGATATATTTCATATCTCTACGTTAACCTTTGCCATAACTCCACACAATAATTACATCAACATTGATATATGTGCCTCCATTCGAATTTAATAAAATTTGCATATTCCTTTAACCAAACAAATAGTATAATAGCTAGGACTAACACTTGTACCCATTAATTCTTTCATTCAAAGTTTGCATGTAGTCTTTTATCATAGATTAAGGATTAATACATAGTTTCTTTTCTTTGTTTTGAATAAGCTCCCATTTAATTATCCCTTGCATATATGTGGATAAGTAATCAATATATGAATTAGTAACAAGGTTATAACATAACACCTGTAACCAACATGATCCTCACACCCATGGAAATTGTTCTGTGTCACAAGTGATTACCAACAACATTCAACAATAATGCATTAACCACTCATTATCACGCCAAATGAAACCAATACTGCATCATAAAAAACGTAGGACTGTGTAGGCAACATCATAACAACACCAAAATATGTGTAATATGTCTAAGCTTGCGCCTCTAGTCTACAAGGGGGTCCCACCTACTAGTATTATATTATTATCATAATTAAATAATAGCGCTTTAGCAATCCTTTGCGGGCAGAATTCATTGTTGCTATTTTAATCATCAACATGCACGTATCAGAATCGAGAAACTAAGTCCCTTCCAACTAGGCCTCCACCACATCAATCCTTCACCAAAGGCAAGCTCATATAAAAGAGACAATGAGGTTCTCCATCAAAGAGGGAAGAGCTCGGGGGATGAGCAATGTGTTCAGACTTTAAAGGACAAAAGGATGCAGACTCAATATGAAGTGAATAATTTCTCCAGAGTAAGTTTTCTCTCAAAAGTTGAATTATCTCCCCTCCATGGTTTGGATATGTCCGAATTTATAGCCTTCAAATGGAATAGAAGGGCCGATTCAGAACATTTCCAGTATGTGGAAGGTCAAGGATCATGGATCTCGTGACGTGACATGGAAACCTGACACAATTTTTAATTTTGAGCACCAAACTCGATGTACGCGAGCTGTAGTGATGCAACCTGCGTATACACATGCTGTATAACTGATAGGGTGTGTATATGTGGAAAAATATGATTTTTAGCTCCAGGAAGTGCAAAAGGGGACTTTAAGTCTACATAGGGAAATGGAAAAGGCCTTTTGAGCAAGTTGCATGGGGTGAGGAAAATCTTGCTATAATAGGGTCCCCAACAAGTAATCGCGAAACTTCTACAAGGCATATACCATGGTAAGGCCTTCATTCTTAGTGGTTGTATAATTTTTTTGACATCAGACAACTTGTGACTAACAAAATAGACTAGGAAATAAATGTTTCCTTCACCTGGCTACCCTAGAACTGCTCCCAGCGCAATGAAAAAGGCATCAACATGAACATGAAATATCTTAGACTAGTTAGAAAAACCAAAATCGATGTTGTGACTAGTTTCTTTTTAGAGTATCTAAGGATTCTTGACATTCTTGTGTCTAGATGTACTTGGAAATATTACGCAGTAACTTCTCTAGAGGGGTTGCAATCTTCACGTAACCCTAAATGAACCGACGATAATATCCTATATGACCCAATTTCACATGTAACTCGCGAATTGAAGCAGAAGCCACCATATCCAATATGGCGATGATCTTAGCTTAATAAAACTACAATCCATTCTTACAAACGACATGCCCCAAAAGTGTGCCAAAAGGTGTACAAAAGATGCACTTCTTCACACTCAATGAAATGTGGAGCTAGAAACACCAATCCAACAACAACCGAAGGGCTTGCATGTGTTATTTCAACAAACTGAACACTATCCAGTCATCTATGTAAAACTTCAGAAACTTGTGGATGAATTCTTTAAAGGATGCAACCACAATCCTGGAAAAAAATGTGGGGGCATTATTTAGTCCAAATGGCATCATCGTATAAGCAAAAGAGCCCCATTCTGCTACAAAGGTAGTTTTAGATTGATCCTCCTTTATGATCTGAACACGATGATACCTTGAAAAGTCGTCTATAAAAGAGTATACTTCTCGTCCAACATTTTTCAGCACCTCATTGGTGAAAGGGGTAGGGAAAGGGTCATGCAGGCTGCATTGAGACTCCTCATATCTACAAAAATTCAGATATCATTGGTTTTCTTAGGTTGCACAACCATAAGACTAATCCAATTAGACTCCTCCATAAGAAAAATGATTACAACATCCAACATCCAATCTAACTCTTTGCACACTTTTTCCTTATATTTGGGATTTAATCGATAAGGCTTCCTCTTGACCAGTTTGGCATCTGACTTGAGATGAATTTTTGTATCCCCCAACAAGCTTGCAGCTCTTTTAATTTTTGAGAAGATGCAGGGAAAAAAGTCCTCATATTCCTTGAGTAGGTCAACGACCTGGGTGATAGTCTCTTTATCCCAATAGTATTCGATAATATCCATTTTTGGTGCTTCCTCACTGCCAATATTATGTTTCTATGTCTTAATCGGATGATCATAGTCTGGCACAACCATGTCTATTAACTTTCCCTTCAATGCATGTTCCCCTTTGATTCCTTTATATGTATCCCTCGAGGATCATCATTGTCAATGTCATCCACCTCGACCTTCCAATAGTGGATGACCTCTTTCATCTTTGCCACTAGATAATGGTACGAGAAGACCACCTTTGGGGTGGCATTCTTTGTCTAACGATGAAATATAAATTTCTTAATTCTAAAGAGTTCCTCCTTTCGATCCATATCTTATGCCATGAAGCAGAAAGTTGATCAAAATTGTAAACTTACATGAATCCAATCTACCGTTTTCCTCTTGTGCTCCTCTTGAATATACTAGCTCCTAGGAACCATATCCATAGTATGAATGAACCAATGGACCCATGTGTTCAAGGAATATTCTTGAAAGTCTAGTTCCATTTGAAAAAATAAATGTGTTCTTGGGGATCTTTATTACCCTTGTAACGATTGTCCAGTTCAAAGTTCGAGATGGGATGGAGCCTGAATTTTATCAACTCGTCCACTTGCACCTAGTCCTAAATATTCGAGCTATGCGTCGCCTACCACTGCATAGGTGTCTCCTAAACCACGACATGCATGGCCTAGATCCTCCGTTCTGCTAAGAGAGTCTTCTCCATCTGCACTAGGAATGCCTCTACTCACCCTGTTCCATCAAATCGTGGGACATTGCATAACTCAGATCTTATCCAGTGCACTACTTCAGTTATCCTCGTACATCTATGAGTAGAGACATCGTACAACTTGTTTGACCACCTTTCCATGAAATCTTTGGAATTAATATCATAATATTTCATGATTTTCCAACTCAGCTCTCCATCGGTGGCGGGATTGATATAATCTTCCCTGCATCGAGTGATCTTATAGATGTTCAAAATAAACAAGTTTTGTGCATCCTCATCCACCAACTCATTGTATATGTCCCCTTCATTGGGATCTAGAGGTGCGATCACGTGTAGATTTTCCATTTCAAATGACATCTACCTCTTCTTCAAATTCAACATCACATTATTTTTGAAGGCCCAATCTATTCCAAGTAGTGCAGGGTAGGGATCAGAGTCATCCATACTATCCATGAATTCAAATTCAACTTTCATGTCCACGCTTTCTATATTCACTTCCACTTGCTCCAATCGACCTATAAGGTAGATCCTATATTGATTTTCCAACCGCAATTGGATGGGCGACCAGAAGAAACTTGCTTACCCATCAACTCCCAGGACTTCTTCGACATAATATTCACATCAAAATCCAGATCCAACATGACTCCATCCAATTCATAACTCCCAAGTTCAGCTGTTATTTTGAATTCTTTGCCTTTGCACTTTTTCCTACTTAACTGACACATATCCCTTTCTGGTAGGGGGGATGATATAGTTTTATCTATCCCTTGTTCCCCCATGTAGGAAACTAACATCTATGTCAACTTTCTCGGAGCATCGTGATCATTTAGCAATCTCAAACAACAATGCAAGAAAGTACTTACGTGGTCTGTGGTGTTTTTCTCGTGACCCAAGTCATGCAATGCTTCTTCTCGCATCACACTCTTCAACTCCTAAAGCTGTTGTTCCTCAATCACTCTTTTCTCAATGATTCATGGCTCTTCCTTTCTACATGCTTCTTCCAATGACCTCTGTGTCGTGTGTTGTATTTCTTCGTGCATGTGAGATTCCTCCAACGACCTTTGCATCATGTGTTGTAATTCTTCACGAGTGCAAGCCTATTTTCTTCCAATTTCTTTAGCAAGTCGAGATAGTCTTATGTGACATGCTCGGTGTTGTAACAATACCCACAAAGGGTGTGAAACTTGGTACAGAACATCGACACATGGCCGATTTATCCACAATTAAAGAAAGTGGGGGGTTTTCCCCCCCTCCTCCATATCCTCATTTGTGACTACGTCCATGGCTGCCTTTGAGACCTCCTTGATAACCACATCTCTCAACACCACCACGATCACCACCCTTATGTTCTTCTTGCACCTGGAATACATGGTGGGTTTGGTCTTGCATCAGCTGAAGTGACCGAGATTCATTCACATCATGTCCCATGGACTTACAAAATTCGTAGAACGGAGTATGATGTGTTTTATGATATTTTTCCAATGTCGAGCAGCAGGGTGGCACATGGTGTTGGGTGCCAGTTTTGACCTTTTTTACCCAACCCATTCACCTCTATTTTTGATATTAAACACCTCTTTCTTTCTACTTTCACTTGAATAATGGTACAATTAGCATAAATGAGGCAATAAGTTGTTATTTTTTATGAAACTGTTAGTTTTTTCTTGTGAATAGTATTAAAAGTAATTTATTCACCAAAACTACTTGAATTCAACTATTACAGGAATAACTCTGTTTCATGAGTAATTATAGGAACTGAAGGTTTGGGTACCTATGCTAGTTCAAATGACAAAATTTCTCTTGGAGATGATTCATCAATGATAAAGGATGGTGAAATTTCTATTTCACCTCATTCACAAAAGTTGGAACCCAGTTATCAATGATAGTCAAATTTGATGGGAAGTTATTACAGGAAATTCACATAGTTACCAAAAGGCAATTATTACAGAAAATTTGTAGAGTTACCAGTAGTTTGTTATTTCAGGAAATATGCAATTCATTCATAGCATTGGGATTCGGTGCTAAAATCAAGGAGCGAGGATCATCTTGTTAGAGGATCAAGGAACCAATCTAGAATATCAAGGAACAACCATTTCCAACACTATAATGGAGATATGAACCATTTTTTTCCTTCTGTAATCAGTTCTGAAAAACATAGTTTTCAGGAAGTGATACTTGGAGGCGATTTGTGGAGCGATGCGGGCGAATAAGAAAATTATGAGACATGGGTTTTGTGCAGAATAGGGAAATTTAGGTGATTGTGAGACATAATCCTGAAAAAGTGCATGATGTGGGCTCTACGAGCGGATATTCAAAACACAACTGCGTATATTTTCCTATAGTGATCGATTTACAATTTTCTTAATATGTAAAACCCAACTCGGATCTAATGGATCAGTTATAGAATTTGGGAAATGGTTATTTATTATTTTGTATAAATAATCTTCAAAGAGAAATATAGGGATAGATTAGAAAAGGGAGAATATGGTTATGAACCTTCAAACATATTGTAATTGTTATATTTGTTTTGAAATCAATTAAATGAAGTTATGAGTTCTTTTATGCATTGAAGCTCTTTTAAGTTTTAATTTTTATCGACAACATATCCAGGAGGCCCCCCTATATGTGTTGTCTTCATCTTTAAGAAGTGGTGTGTTGGAAGTACTTCCCATTAATTATTTTCATATTTGTTCTTGTTTTCTTCATTCGTTGTATTTTCCTATAGATGCAAAATTCTAGATTACATGCAAGGTTACTTTGTGTATGGTGAAGCAACTATTTAGGATGATGATGTTAATACAACTAAACCATTGAATTCTCTTCCATCTACTGCACTATACCAACAATTCTCATGGAATATACTCAAAGATCAAACTAAGTTTGTAGGTTTTTAGTAGTACATTTCATTTCAGTATCAAATAGATTGAGTTTATTTCCAACAAGCCTTTTTCTCATATTTAGACATCTTCCTTTATGATTTCAGAGTTTAGTTGACCAATACAGAGTGTGTTTGTGAGAAAGAACCCAATGTGAATTCTTGCAATATGAGTCCCTACCATTTGATGGTCAAGTCTAAGTGACTGTAATCGTATGAATTGATTTCTGATTTTGAGTTTGGCATTTTACTGCTTTTATTTTAGTAGGAGTTCATAGGAAATTTCAAGACTAGTTCTTCACATATTGTGTTTGTGTCTCACGAGTTTACTTACCTAGATTGATAATAAATGTTGAGGAATATAGACCACTAGATTATCCCAACACATGGCCCCAATGTTTTCAAATCTCACACCATTCCGTTTGAGACCCATTTGGAAACGAACTCAGAACACCCATCACCATGTAGTTTGCATGTACAGGGCACTCGTCTCTATGATGCCCCTCAGACCAACACGTGGTACATGATACACGTTTGTGCACGACTTTATCCTTTTCCATATCTTGCAACTGTATCATTAGGTTGGACAATTGTGATTGCACCTACACCAATCCTGTCGATGTATCTACCCCTCCGAGTGTAGCCTCCAAGCACATCGCAATTTCTACTGCCTCTACTTGAGTTGTCACCTTCTGTTGGGTGAGAAGGACTCAAATAATTGGAAGTAACCCTGTAATGAACCATTATCTGTGTTTTACATCATGGATTTGGAACGTCAACCTATCTAACAAAATCTTGAACCGTTGGTCATAATCCCACACAATTTCTCCTTATTTCTGCTTAATCTCCTTGATCTCTGTAATGCACTGAGACTCTGACTTGGGATTTTGAAATTCCTTTAGTAGATATCTCTTGATATCCATCATGTACCTTGTTTGTCCCGTCGGCATAGTGTCCTTGTACTTCATGTACCACGTCAATGCTCAGTCCCTAAATGTGGTTTCTAACTACGCACTCTTCGGTGCTTCATTTATGACCCTCTTCACAGACCATCTTTCTTCACACGTGAACCAATGTTGTTCCGCATAATCCTTACCTATCCCATGGAATATGAGTAATCTCGGGGTACTATCCAGATTCACCATCTTCACTCTCAAAATAATTCCTTCGATATGACTGTTGGTTGTCAAGGTTCTCAATATTGATACTCTTCTTGGTGAAGTAACACTGACTTCTCCTTCTTCTTCACT
>JASDQU011455171.1:43309-62322 GCA_032191745.1 Picea mariana
TTTAACTAGAAAAATATTCAATTACATAAATAACCCAAAGTAATTACATGAATAACCCAAAGTAAAACTTATCTAGTTCATAACTCCACTTTAATCTCTTATCACTCCATTTTTATCACATAAAGTAAGACCTTTTACATTAACATAGAGTTATACTCTATGTTAAACCATGCTTTAAATTATTTTTCATAAAGCCATATCTTTGAAAGTTATGGATTTATGAAATGTTTCGGTGGAGGGGATCAATAATCTCTTGTTATTACCTAGCCTTGATTTGTATCCTTGAATCCCTAATATTACTTTCAAGGTCTTTAGCATCATTGAACATGGCATCTAAGTCGATTGACTTCTTTCTCTTAGGTCTAGGGAAAACTTAGCTTCAAAAGCAGCAGCATAATTTACAATGGCATTTCATCATATATAATAAGGAAAGAAGCCAAAACAACTACGAATATTTTGAAGCAATAAAGAATAAGAAAACACCATGATAAAGGCCTTATGAAATGTTATTATTGTAGGAATAATGATAAATGCTTTCTTTCTAACTTTTTCTTTTGGCAGTGCTAGTTAGAGGATAAGGAGGGGGGTGGAAAAGCAGGTGAATTTAGAATGGTAAAGTGGGACACGATTGCACAGATGACCTATGATGTGGGGTCACTGGATATAATTGGAAGACGTAGGTGATGAAGAAGAGGTATCTTGCAGAGCCTGGGCCCACTACTGGAGAGTAGGTTATCGCTTATTTCATTTGTTACCTACCTGCACCTTTGACCTTCCTGCCCAATTAATGAATTTGTTAGAAACAAGTGGCAGGCAAGTTCAATGCAGTATTAGCCTTTAGAATAGATGATTCGGTAATGACCAAGAGTTGCTTCAACCTGTTATAAATAATGGAAAATCCATCAATGGAAATGGAAATGGAAATCATGAAAAATGAGAAACCATAATGACATATATAATGGAAACTCGGAGTTGGTCGAAATGAAGTCAATTCTCTCCATTATTTTCTCAATCGAGTTACTTACTGGGCCAAACAAATTGAGAGATTATTCGGGGTTTGTATCGAAATAAGTGGGGCGAGGAAGAATGGATCGTCCATATCATGGACGAGGAGATTGTAATGTAATATATAATAGCAGCATTGTTGAAGGATTTACCTTTGTAAATTCGATTTTTCCATAAAGAATATTAAAGGTAAAGAGAAAAAGGTTGATGATGCACTCAACAAAAGAATACATGCAATGCATGGTACAACAATTAGCATATGTAAATAAGATTTAAAAAAAAAAATTATTCAATCTTTTATCTCAGATGAGCACTATCTAAAAGTAAAAGAAGGATTACAACCGACAAATTTACAATAGAAACATGAAGATTAATTGATTTCATCACTAAATAACCCAAAAAAGTAAGGCAACATGACTCCATCATGGTAGTGGTGGACAAGTTGACAAAAGCCGCTCACTTTATTCCAATTAAGTCAACTCATAAGGTAGCAAACATAGCAGAAATCGATATGAAAGAAGTTGCTAGATTGCATGGAATACCCAAGGCCATTGTTTCAGATAGAGACCCAAAGTTAACTTCAAACTTTTGGAGAGGTTTATTCAAAGGTTTTGGCACAAATCGGAATTTTAGTACAACATACCATCCACAGACTGATGGCCAAACAGAGGGAGTTAATCAAGTAATTCAAGACATGTTGTAGATGTATGTGATGGAAAAGACATCTAAGTGGAAGGATTATTTAGATTTAGTGGAGTTTTCATACAATAATGTGTATCATGCCTCTCTGAAAATGAGTCCATTTGAATCTTTGTATGACAGAAAATGCAACACCCCAGTAATATGGGATAACCCAACGGCTAGAGTGGTAATTGAGCCATAACAACTCAAGAAAATGGAAGAACAGGTTACCAATATCAAGCTAAAATTGAAGGCAACACATTATAGGAAAAAGAGTTAAACAGATAAAAGAAAAATACCAAGGGAATTCAAAGTTGGGGGCATGTGCTCCTAAAAGTTGAACCAAAGAAAAGTTATCTAAAGTTGGGGAGTTGTACTAAGTTGGTAGCCTGATATTTTGGACCTTTTGAAATCCTGGATAGGATAGGACCTGTTGCATATAATTTTGCATTGCCTACTACCATAAAGACTCATAATGTGTTCCATGTATCTTTGTTAATGAAGTATGTGCATGATTCTAACGATGTCATTGATTGGGATTTGATCCAGGTGGAACCGAAAGGATAATTCCAGATACAACTAGTCTACATCCTAGAGAGGAAGGTTATTTTTCTCGAGAATAGAGCCATCAGGAAGGTCAAGGTCCAATGGACCCACTACAACCCTAATGAGGTAACATGGGAGCTGGAGGATGCTATGCGGGAAGCATACCTACATTTTTTTTGAAATTTTGAAATTAATGTTTTTACATTGTACATAAGTGCAAAAAATGCCTTTAGTATTCTTGAAATTGGGCTGAGTGAGAGAAACTAAAGCCAAGCCATAGGAATTCTCTCTTGTGGATTCATAGCCCCCGCTTGGGGGTGGCCTCTGTAATAGAAATAATATGTGTTACAGAGAGCCTATGGTGGGGTGGAATGTTCTTAGTCTGTAGCCAGTTGGTGATTCATTCTCAAGAAGAGAAGTGTTTCTTGGTTGTTTATGTGTTTGATGAATTTATTGTTTATGTCTATGTATGGATTATTTTTTAATTTATGAATTGATTATGCTTAAAGGAATTGAGTTTCTCTTAAGTCAGATGAATTGCATTAGATTGCTTGCATTCATATTTATAGTTTCATGAAGTGAAGTGGTTTCTTATCATTGTTTTTCATTTCTGCATTAGAATGCATGTATTATGTAATTGGGTTGTTTTTGGAGTACCCCACCATCTCAACAGAGGTATAGAGGTGGTTGGGTACATGACAACGAACTACAATCTTCACCGACCGCGATTTCATATTTGTCACCATCTTTTGGAAAACAGTTTGGTAGTAGCTCGACACACATATTTCTATGTCAAAAACGTTTCATCCTCAGGCCGATGAGCAAATAGAAGTCGTAAATTGCATGGTCGTACAATTTATTCAAATGTACAACCACAAGTATAGTAGAACATGGGATGAAAATCTCCCATACATTAATCACAGTGACAATCGAGCTCAACATAGTTCCACAACCAAGAGTCTTTTTGATATTTTTTATGGATTTCAATCCTCCATGCCTCTCAACTCAGTCGACCTATTATTTTGACCATCACAAACCATGACAACGAGAAATCGACAAGGCACTCAAGTTCAGGGGTAGGGTTTGTGTGATTCAGAAGCAAGCACAAGAGATGTTGCAGAAAGCTAGCGAAAAAGACAAGGCTCGACACAATAAGCATCGTGTTCCTCATTCATTCCAAATTGGGGATCAAGTTTGGTTGCATCTACAGAAGGCGACTAATAAATACATTGGACTTTTTCCCTTTAGGTTTCTCCATTATCAATTCCTGGATTACTTCTCCATGTGATTGGTATTGTTATTTTGCTTCAGTTGATTTTGTTTGGTTGCTTTATGGATTCAAGTTTTCATTTACAGTCTCACTTTTACAGGCTTCCACCATAACAACGTTTAATGAATTCAATCTACTATGTTGTCCCTTGTGCTCACCTGGGAAACATGAATCATGTGGAATGAAGGCATTCTCTATAAATCTAAGTATGAATACCCTTTTTTTATATCGCCCTTGGAGAGATAAGGATCATCCACTTAAAAACTATGTGAAGGTAGTTTGTCAATATCAATTCAATGAGGTGAAGCAATGGCTCTCGAATACCAAATTGAATCAGTCCCATGTTCTAATTTCTCCATAGAAGGCATGAGAGTAAGATATGGATATCTACGAAGACCACTCTATGAGTTTCCCATCCGTCTGAGCCTATGTATCATTGTCACCACATGAAAGATCACTGAGGCAATGAGTGGGGTTGTGCCAAATTCTACAAGAATGATATCATAAGGCACTAATCTCTTGGCATGAATATGTTTGGATAACATCATGAAAAGAACTCTCTCTATCATGTTTCGATCTACACCTTGAAGGTATGGTCCCCAAACCTCACACCCATACAAGAGGGTAGGTGTTACCAAAGAGTGAAAGAGTTGGATTTTCAATCAAATGTATTGAAACTGAAGCTGAAAATATTGATTTTAAAAAGTGGTGAGAGCCACATGTCCCTTGCTCAGTCTAGCCTCTACTGTTGGAGTAAAACTAAAGCATGGTTCAGAGAAGATGACCTCCAAATATACATATGAAAATACTACCTCAACCCTCTCACATTTGTAAGTAAAAATCACATTGCTCACCTCCCTTTTAGGGGTGTTAAATGACATGACCTTTGTTTTCCTAAGATTAACCTGAAGTTGATGTGTTTTCACATAACAAAGCTAGGATGTCAAGTTGTCTCTCGAGGCTCGTCAATGAGGATAATGTCATATGTAAATAGGATAATAGCAACAGAAACTCCGAAGTGTAAGAAACCATCTGAGGTACCCAATGAATCTGATATTCTTTCTTCTAGCTCATCAATGTAGAGTCTAAAAAATGTAGGAGAGAGGGGACAACCTTGTTTCACTCCTATAGTGCTTTGGACCTCCTCTGTCTCACCAGTCTTTGTCTGTAATTTTCCAACAATGGTTTCGTAATGTGTCATCACAAGCGAGACCCCCAAGGGTGGAAGACCAAAAGCCTCAAGCTTTTCAACTAACAGGTGTTAAGAAACTATGTAAAATTCCTTGTGGAAGTCCACAAAGAAACAATATACTTTATGCTTATTTTCCTTAGCCTCCTCGATGATGGAAGTCAAAGTAAAGATATGTTATTGGTACGATGGTTCCCCTTGAATCTTAGTTGTCCTTTGGCCCTAAACCTCTTTGTCTCTGTGCATCTAGAGATGTGAATATCTAAGGTTATGGAAAAGATCGTAGCCAAGGTATAGCTATCCATACTAGTGTTGTAGTTACTAGGATCATTTGGGTTTCCATTTTTTTAGATAGGATGGATGATATGCGAGTTCTAAGAAAATGGAAAGCCATGGGTACCATGTAGTTAAATAGGTCAACAATATGGACTCCTAAGACTTCAGGGATATATTTGAAAATTTCAACTTTAAGGTTCTCCACATCGTAGGCTTTGTTGGATTAAAGCTTAAGGATGGCATGCGGGATTAGGTAGTCAGTAAATAAATGACAATGGATAGGATTTGGATTGACTCAAATTCTTGGATGGTTTGGAGCATTGTATATGATAGAGGAATACTCAAATGAGTAGAGAGTTTAGTTATTGCACATATTTCTTTCTTAGGGAGGAAGGATCCCTATAAGAGTTGTATCCTCGGATGGACGTACACTTAAACCCTAGCGTTGGAGGAGATTACACTACCATAGGAAAAGGATTTATTTTAGAATGTGTACTTTCCTGAGAACGACGGATGACTGTTTCCATGCCCTGAGTTAGTGGATCGACCACTACATCGTTGGTTTATTCCCTCTGAACAATGATGCGTGTAGGGCATGGGTGGGGTACCCCAAACCCTATGGACTTACCTTTTGACAAATGGTGGTGCTTTACTTACTTAGGACTTGTATTACTTAATGCTTCCCTTCTTACTTTCCATCCCTTATAAGCATGCCTTAGCGATGACTGGCTTAAGAGCTCAAGATAGAGCATGGAGGGAAGGAAAAAGAGACAGAACCAAACCTTGTGAGAAGAGCTAGAACCTCAAGACCAAGAGACATCGATAAGAGGTCCTCAAAAAACCAAGCATTGTGAGAAGACAGATGGGGCCTCACAGTGGATATAGAAGCCCAGAAGCCCAGGAGCCCGCCCAAGAGATTTTTTATATTAGGGACTCCCTGAAGCAAGTTAGTTTTTTACCTTAGATTGGATGGATTATTTTATGATCTACAACCCACAAATAGAGAAGAGATAGAGCTCGGGGACATGGTTTTCTCTACAGGCGGAACTATGAACTAGCGGGGCATGCACACTCATGCTGGAACAATGAACTGGAAGGGCAGGGGGATGGGATTGCTTAAACACCACAAACAACAAGCTAGACTATGCATTATATACATTGCAGCCCACCATCGAAATTTAAAACACTTAGACGATGGATTTAGGATTACTTCTTGGGATAAAATCATGCTAATCCATGTTTTACACGGCTAAGTGAAAACATCGTTTGTTAAGGAGTTAAGTTTGGAAGAGCTCAAACCCAATGGGAGGACTTCTTGCTTTAAGCCAGACGAACACGAGTTTGGGGACTTATTGCTTTAGGGCATGGTTGGCAGCAGGAATGAATTCTTATGGCTTTAAGATTTACGGGTAGGGGAATTATTGTTGGATCGATCGGACCAACCCCACAATAACAAACTAGTTGTTTGGGTAATTTACTTAGAATAGGTTTTTACCTATCATAGCCCCGAGATATCCATATCGCGAACCATCCCAATGACCCATTAAGCCATGAAGCTGGATGAGAGGTACCGTACCTTGGGGAAATGGCAGATAATTTCACATAGGTACCTACCCCACTTTTGATTGGTCCCGATCAGAAATCAGACGAGGAAAGAGATTTGAATGCTTTTTACCCAACCCAAATTAGACTCCTGACTATCCTGCCTTATGAAAACTCATTATTTTTTTGGAGACGCTCTTCTTTTTCAAGTTGAAGTACGGAATGTCAAAACCCTTATTTATTTTTTATATCGCAAGCAAGTCAGTCCTACCAAGGAAGATCGGGTCAGGGAAGGTCGTCGAATGAACATCAGTATGGAAATCACATAAATGACCTCACCCTTTGTTTTTATGGAGTGATTCTTTCGAAGGGTGCCAGTATTTGGATCATCTTAAGATATTTCTTATCGATCTAATTTAGAACCTGCCTTTTTTTATTATTCTTGAGAAATCACACCACCTCACCTTGGTTTTCATATGCGAAACAAAGGGACTAGTCTTCATAACCTTCTTTCTTGTTGCTATTATTTAGACCCCACCTGGTCACCCTAGTCATTAATGAGAATCTTCTATTGTAGGACCCATTCACCTGCTTCCTCCGAGAGGGAGGTGGTTCTATCTGAAGGAAGGGAAAGGTAGGGCTTACTCTGAGAATAGAGAACTCATCAACTTGGCTAAATTAAAAATAGATGTATGGACCCCAAATTCGAAATATATCATTTTAGACCTGAAAATGAAACACAAAGAAGGTTAATTTACTTTTTTTTTCATCTTTAGGTTCTACCTTCCACCCAAAATCTGGTATTACCTGCATGTTAACTCTTTTATTATTCTGAGCTACCCATATCGCGAACCATCCCAGCAACCCATAAGTCATTTAGTTTTGGTTGATTGAACCATCTGNCATTCTCCTTCTTCCTATCCTGCTTTCCTAAACCTCATTATTTGGTGGATCCACTCTTATAATGAAGCCTCACCTTGGTTGGGGCTCGTCTTTCTAACAATGATAGTTAGTCGAATGTGGTCAAAAAGGTTGAGACATACATCAAATAACCCTAGGAAGAGAATGATTGTTCAAACAAGATTGGCTGAGACATATGGACAGTTCAGGACATCCCCTCAAAGGAGTACAAGGTTGAGCCTACAATATGAACCTTTCATTTTGAAAACCCACTTTTCATTGACTACAGTATGACAATTTAGATACATGAAGAATACACATAGAGCACGAGCTTGGGCACTACAACCAGTCCTACTTATGTTTAGTTTTGTATTAAGTATAGAAGAGTTGTTCCAGGATTTGGGATACTCACAAAAGGAAAGCTAATGGATAGGATCGAGAAACAAACCCCTTGGCTTTTATATGGATGATCAACCTCACCTCATGCCTCATTAGTCTTTAGAACCCCTTCACCTTGGGGATGGGCTCTTCTTGAGAAATGCTATATCTTGTGGTGGGGTATGTTTTATATTTATATATGTCATTTATTTATACAACCTAGATATTTATCTACTTATATTGGGTGGGATCTTCTAATGAAGCCGAACCTTTCAACTCGCCATATCTTCCCTTTTCAAACCACTTTGAAACCTTCCTTCCCTTTAAACCCAATTAATGGAATTCCTTTATTTACATTATAATGGTTCAATCCTTACTGTCTATTTTAACGATTCAGTGATAACTTCATCTCACCTCAGCGCATTTGTCATATAGCTCACCTCATCTCACCCAAACTCATTTGTCTTATCATTTTCTTAGCGTCATTGGTTGCCTTATTTACAATCCGATGTTCTGAGCTCTGGGCTCTAGGAGAGGGGTTACGAAAGTATTCACTAATGAATTTATCCCATTTCCCCTAACCTCTAAAATCCATCGACGAATGTTGCCATATGGTCTCTATCAAAAGGAAAAAGCCAAGAGGGAAATTTTTCACATCCCATTTTCATGAATTGGACTGATCAATAATTGTGTATTACGTATATAGAAAGCAACTCACCTTTCCTCTCCATCTTCCCTACTCATTCTTTCCTTCTTGCAAGCCATTCCTTTCCTCCTATCTTGGAAGTTAGTGATTTTTAGGTTGGTCAAGCCTTCATGTTCAGCCACACGTTTTCTGAGGAACACACTGTCTTGAGTATCTGGTGGAAGAAGCACTGAACAAGAGCAGTGGTGGAAGAATCACTAAAAAATAACAGCGGTGGAAGAATCACTAAACAAGAACCAATAATCTCTATACACTTTTCCATAACTAAAAGAACAAAAAATAAACTATCAGAGCCATTGCGGGTGATTTCTACTTCGAAATCCATGAGCCCCATTCAAGAAATCCTAAGGAAAAAACTTGTTACTTTTTATTAACTCGTCGCTACTTCTGATCCCTCTACATACCCTCTCTTTATCGATCTGACCCTTCCATGTAACCGACACTGATTCCCAAGTAGAGGAAGGAGAAGGAGGATCTTACAACTACATCATTTATTATTACAACATCTTAAAACACTTAATAAAACAATGAGAATGACAAAAGCCCACTAAACAAGCACAAAAATAGGTAAAGGAATGGATGTTCCTAAGAAAAAGGCTTATTTTAGATCCTTTTTCTAGCCCCTCTTGGAACCATCAGACTCCTTTCATGTGCCTTTTTACTAAAGAGAAATGGTCATATAGAGACTCTCTCTCATAACATAAGGAGATCTATTTTAGGAAAGAAGATATCGATTAACAGATTGACTGGGCATACCAATGATGTAGTCAGAATAGGGTACTATAATTAGGGATAGACTAGAGTTGTCCAATACTATATGCTAATGGAAGAAATTAGCATCATAGATTAGCTCTATCACATATGATGAAAGGAGGAAAAAAAACATAAATATAGTTTCAATAAGGAAGAGAAGGGTGGTCGTAGATCAAGTGAAGGGACCTATGGTACCTCTGCCTATGAGCTAGGTTAAAGAGCACTTCTAAGCAAGAGAAATGCCTTACTAAACCTTAAAGAGAAATACCCATAGGTAGAAAGATATTGATTCCAAGAATGGGCAGACAAAAGAAGAGCTATCAATTTCGACATGACCTATTGCGAGAGTTTCCGGTACAACTAACCGAAAAGATATTGTTTAAACTGATTATAGGACAAATGATAGAGAGATTTGCCGCTGAGCATTGACCCTTTGCCATCGTTTCTATATTCCCGATGATATCGATTGAGCAGGATTATACAGATAACTTGGACAAGACCCTTTCCCATTACCAAAAGACCAATTACAAGAGTTGCTTAGACCGTTTGCAACAGAGAACTGCTAACTAAGCTTATGGCATCCATTTTCTTTCTCCCCTATAGAAGTTGGGAATGTATTTTGACTAAACTAAAATGCTCATATAGTCGATACAGACAAATGCCCGTAGAGAACGATTCAACCAAGAGAGAGTGATTCACTCAACACAACTAGAGGATGAGGGATTCGCGTTACCATTAGACAGAAGACCGATGAGCGTTACCAGAAGTAAAGAAGAACGGGAAATAACATATCTTGAAAAACAACAACTTTTTTTTAGAAAGAATTCTTTCTCCCCTTAAAAAAGAAGGATTATTCCCTTAGTAACATATAAGTTTCTTTCTTCACAAGAATGATCAAGGAACTTAGCCCCCTAGGACTGAATCAAAGTACTTTGGGCGGGGATTTCTCGTTCAATTCTTACACTCTCAAAAAGAAAGAGACTTATAAAAGTTGGTCCAATTAGCATAAGTGACAGAGATTCAGATAAGTGGCGTTAGTAGAAATCTCCTCCAGTGATCAAAGATCTTAGACCTCCTGTTGTCAGATCTTCGGAGTCGCAAAGTGCTCAATGGTCAGGGGATTTCTCGATCAACTTATGCACTCTAAAGAAAGTGAACTTGAAGATAAGATTAGCTTATATCTATATACAAAATTTTAAGATCGCAATTTCTCGATAGTGAATTAACGGAATCGATATCGAACAAGGGAGATCTTGAAGAGGACATATGGCCTAGAATCAAAGAATCAATAAGGGAGAGATTCCACTGATTATCCTTACTCGATAATCATTAGTAGGAGTTAACAGGGGATCATATTGAATTACGAAAAATGGTAAACAAAGCAAACAAGAGATCTGCGTTGCAAGCGTTACCAAAAGACCAATACAACAGAACAAGAGATTCACTGAAGCCAGAAAGAGCAAACCGATTCCCGATAGAGCTAGTAGCTAGAGGGAAGGCTGATAGGCCATAGACCGTTGCGACAGGAAAAGCTACCACATACACTGAATACTTATACCGCAAGGCAAGAGTTGAATAAAGAAATCACATTGAATAAAGATAGTGCATACCAATGCTATAGGACTGGTTGAGAAAGAAGATGTCGACCTATACAGAACAAAAGAGAGATATTGATTAACAAAGATAAGGGGATCGATAAACAAAAGACAGGGTATATTGAAAGGAAGGGAATTTCACATTCATCAANGTTAGCAAACAGACCGATGACAGTATTTCCTTCACTCAAGAACTAAAAGAATGGAAATACAACAGATCGATAGCCAATGTCATTACCTGAAGAAAAATTCCTGGGTAGGGGATCCATTTAAAGAAAATAATTTCTTACGACGGACCGATTGATCATGAATCATCACCTTGACTGTCTCAACAATAGATATTTTCTTCCTATATGCGACCCCATTCAGTTGAGGGTTGTGAGGAACGGTGTACTCACTCTTGATCCTTGCCTCACACATCTCATGGGCTCTACCAGATCATCATGTATATTGGTTCAGTAGTCTACAAATTGGCCTTTCCTGCTACTTCCAAAATCCATCTGATGTTCCATGTTTCTTGTCTGAAGAAAGTAGTGGGATAGAATTGCATGGTCCAAACCATCCTTCCAGAATTAGATGAAGAAGGATCCCTTTGGATCCAACCAGATCCAATCCTCAATAATCGTGAATCTTATATGTGTGGCATAATCATCAAGGAAGTGTTGATCAAGTGGAAGGACACATCACCAGAGGATGCGACCTGGGAACCAACGGTCATACTCCAGTAGTTTCCACAACTGCATCCTTGAAGAAAAGGATTCTTTTGAAGGAGGAGGACATGTTAGGATCCAATCCTAACCCCTATCCATGGGTCATTAGTTAGTAGGATATGTTTTCTATGTAATAAAGGAGGAGATTGGTTAATAAGGCCTAATAAATAAAGGAGAATGTGTCAATGTAAGAAGACCTAACAGAAACTTTCGCTTCTAGAAATATCTTCCTCTAGAAGTTTCCTTAGAAGGTAGAATTAGTATAAATAAGAGTAGTAGGCATTGGATATTTTTGTCTTGGATATTATCGTAACAGAGCTATGCTCTGCTGGAGGTTTCCCCTTCGAAGAGGCAAGTGAACATTTCTATCATTAATAAAGGTTCTCTTTCTGGTGTTATTCTGGTATTGTTTTGGATATATCATTATTGTCATGCCATTTCTTGCTAAATATTTTGGTTCTACATATTATATTACATATGGAACATTGCAAGTTTCCTCATTGTAATTGTTTTAATTGTTTTCCGGAGTTGTAATAGTCTAGGGTTTTCGAGAAGAAGGAAGTTTTGCCACGAATGTAATAGGAAGTGGAAGAATTATATAAATTATGGATTAAGTTTGGATCTAATCCACTGGAGCTTCACCTTGTTGACCAATATCTTATCACTTTCATTCATAAAGGGGGTTTTTAAATTGTGAAAAATAAAGTCAATATGTTGTAGATTTTGGGGTTGGGATGAGAGGTACAAGGGGTTTTATAGGTATTGGGGGCTATAAAATGGGTATCTAGTAAAACTAGGAGTTTATTTGATTGGAAATATGTATTGGGAGGGGGGTCCAACAAAAGGAGTTTTGGATTTATTTTTTAATATATAGTGCAATTAGGGGTATTCTTTAATATCCTACGAACGAAGGTGCTATGTCACAAGTTCAATAAATGAAGACCCTATGATATTATCCTATCTTTCAAGATCAAAATTAGGTTGTTTTAAGTTAATTAGAGTAATTGTGTAATTTTGGTCAGATTTGATCCTATCTCTATGGATTGGATCGATCGAGTCCTTATTGTATCAAAGGCTTGATATGTGAGAATAATGTAAGTGTGTGGGAGAGGAGTGCAGAGTGAGTGTGTGAATAGTGTGAGAAGCCAGAAGGAACTAAGGTTCATGCTCTAATCATATTCCTTCATATGTTGAATAAAATATTGATTCTAAGAATTACGCTCTTTATATAATTTCATGAGTTCTCTATGTAAATGGTATGAATTAATGTGTATTATAATTAAGAGAATGGATAGAATCACAGGTTTGATGTGCAACGATAATTTAGAGAAGATCCATCATCGATCACGATAGGATCAATCATGATCAATCCTTAAAGGACATCGTCGAATTATAAAAGGTGATCCAAGCCCCGAAATAGCTTGGAGCAATCATGATTGTCTCTCTATAGGAAATTACCATTAGCCAAATCTATACCACTGGACATAGGGATTTATTGTCGTTACCGCATTGGAACTTGACCATATGTAGTCTTTGGGTTTATGACATATGACATCATTATTGGCAATGTCTCGGCAAGTTTCATTGCTGTTTAGAAGAAAGTCTCTTTAGATTAACCACATAAGTTAATTTTCCCTAGGTAGTTAGAATGTTGTAACCATACTGTTGACAATGTTCACAATGGTTTAGTTTAATTGTTTTAAGTTTTGTTTTTTTTTGTCCAAAGTTTTGGTTCGACTTAAGTGGACATAAATTTGTACGAAATCACAATTTTCTGTTATTTAAATTATATTTTTTAATGTAAAAATGGATTCAGGTTGTTGAATAAGAAGATTAAGCCCGTGAATAAGGAGCTTAAGCCCGTGAATGTAAGCCCTCGGTTCCAATGTATGGTCACATAGAAAGGAAAAGAGATTGTGCCTGTTTGAGGTAATTTCAAAATTTTCTTTTAATTCAAATTCTTGTTCAATTAATGAACTCTGCAAAACTGTTTGAGTTAAGTAGAGAGGAAACCAATCCGTATTGGTTGTCATTTGTGGGACAAGGGACCCCATTCACCCAACCATTTGACTGGTAAAGTCTACGGGGGTATACATACCCTACCCTCCTCTGGATTTGAACTTGTGATCTCTTAGGAGGAAACACATGTTCTTAATGAATTTATAGTTATATATATGCTCCTAAATTTAACAAAACCTTTGTGGTGGAATCATATGATTCTCGCAATGGTATAGGAACAATCATCACACAAGATGGTCGACCTTTGGCCTTTACTAGCCAAGCATTGAGTGGCGACGATCTAGGCAGATCTACGTATGAAAAATAAATTATGGCCATTCTCCATTCAATGCACACATGGTGACCATATCTATTGGGACATCATTTTTAGATCAAAATAGATCACCATAGTCTGAATTTTTTTTTGGAGCAATGACTATCCTCCCCATAAAAAAATAAGTGGCTGACCAAAATGTTGGGTTATGATTATGAAATCATATACAAAAAGGGAAAAGATAATACAATAGTTGATTCATTGTAAATAAAACATGAGGGGGACTCCCTCTTTTCCTTATTCTTATCGGTCCCTGATTGGATTAAAGAAGTATGCCAAGAGTGACTAACACACCTGACTATCTCCAAGTTAATTCAATGCCTTCATGAGGACCCTAATCCTCCCATCGACTAAACTTGGTAGGAAAATATTCTCATATATAAGGATCACCTGGTTATATCACCCTCTTCTTCCCTCAAGCCGAGGCTCTTAAATGAGTTGCACTCATCAGCTATTATGAGTCACTAGAGTTTCCAAAAGACATATGCTCGTTCCTGTCGTTCTTTTTTCTAGGCAGGCATGAAGAAGGATATCCTTCACTTTGTCACAAAATGTGAGGTGTGCCAATGTAATAAAGGTGAAACTATCAAGTCTCCAGGTGCCCTACAACCCCTACCCATTCCAACTTCTATGTGGACAGAAATGTCCATGGATTTTATAGTGGGCCTTCCTAAATATAGGATCAAGTTTTTCATCATGGTGGTGGTTGATCCCCTCTCCAAGTATGCTCATTTTTGTGCCTTACCCCACCCTTTCACACCGAAACTAGTAACACAAGTTTTACTTTATCAAATTTTCAAGTTACATTGCATGCCCACCGCTATTGTGTGCCCACCTCGAAGACTCAATTTACCCCAAAAATGTACCCTTTCTACCTGAAGGGTCTAGCTTGGTCCTTTACTCCTTGGGTACATGAATGTATATTGAACACCCAAATATCCCAAAGTGTCCAACATTAGGCTTCACTCTGGCAAAGGCCTTAAGCCCATGAATGTAATCCCTCGGTTCCAATGAATAAGGAATAAGGTTCTAGCTTGGTCCTACTCAGGTTGGCTCATATGAATAAGGATCTTAAGCCTATGAATGTAAGCCCTTGGTTCCAATGTATGGTAGCATAGCAAGGAAAAGAGCTTGCACCTGTTTGAGGTAATTTCAAAATTTTCTTTTAGTTCGAATTCTTGTTCAATTAACGAACTCTGCAGAACTGTTTGATTTAAGTAGAGAGGAAACCAATCCGTATTGGTTGTCATTTGTGGGACAAGGGACCCCCTCCACCCAACCATTTGACTGGTAAAGTCTACGGGGGTATACATACCCTACCCCCCTCTGGATTTGAACTTGTGATCCCTTAGGAGGAAACACATGTTCTTAATGAATTTATACTTATATATATGATCCTAGATTCAAAAAAACCTTTGTGGTGGAATCATATGCTTCTCAAAATGGTATAGGAATAGTGTTCACACAAAATGGTCGATCTTTGGCCTTTACTAGCCAAGCATTGAGTGGACGCAATCTGGGCAGATCTATGTATGAAAAAAAATGATGGTCATTCTCCATTGAGTGCACACATGGCGACCATATCTATTGGGACGTCGTTTTTAGATCAAAACATATAACCTCATGTAATTTTATTAATAAATAAAACATAATTACAAAGATAAGTGAAGACTAAAAACCTACTTAATCTCACTTGAAGAAAGAACTTATTTATATAGCTCAACACTAAACTAAATTCTAGGAGAACAACCAATCACATAATCACATGAGTATGATAGGTGTCCTTTACATAGAAGCTAGGTGTCCTTATCCTAAAAAACTAGAATAAACTAATTTCTAAAAACATTTAAACTAGGAAAATACTTAAACTATAAAACTTTAAGATTATGAGGATAACATAATGAAAAATGATAGTATGAATTTGGGAAGAGTAATGCATACAACAGATGATAGACATAATAATTTTTTGCAAGTGAAAAACCCTCAAATAATATTCAAACAATTTTTCTTTCTTCATGAGAGAAAAGCAGAGGAAAATAATACTTTCACACTCATCACCAACCAATTTAGATCCACAACTACTTCATAGGCTAACAAAATCTTTGCAAAAGATGTTTATATATTGACAAGTACATACTTTGTCCCGAGATAAATTTTATACTAGCTATGGAGGCCAAGGCGGTTGCAACAATGAATAGGAGGAGGTAAGTTTCCAGAGAGAAATAAAGACACAAGAAGTTTGATAAATAGAGACAGCAACAAGAAAGAAATAGAGACACAAGAAGTTTGATAATGGAGTTCACCAAGGTGTGAATATGTCTCTGGGTCCCACTTCCAGTGGTGACCGCTTTATTTCTCTTCTCCAAATGCTCAATTACATCAACAAGTTGATTACAATCTATTGCAAAATCAGTATGCATCTGTTGTACATGACCTCCATGATCAGATGCAAAGACCTCACCAAAATCCTCTCTCGAATGGGCTCAAAAGGCCTCTTACAACATGAGAACCAACAAACATGGTATCTCTTCTATAAGCTTTCTCTCCACATCACTGCAACAAAATCATTGTATCTTGATGGCACACATGCCTGGTTTATGTAGAAAAAGAGATGGGATCGAATTCCCAACTTCTTCCAACAATCTGGCCTCTTCCTAGGCTCCAGATCCACTCTTTTTGGCCAAAAATACACAAAAATCCATTAAAATAAGGTAAAAACCCACTAAATTGGAAAATAATGGTTAAGCGCCCAAAAAAAGGGTGCACGCCCCTTTTTGTAGTTGCATGGGTGACATGTGGCCTGGTGCTAGACCCTTTAATCCCCCACGCCCTTGGTCACAACCCTTTTCATATGACCTAGCGCCCAACAGGGTGCGCCTCCCTTAGCCATGAAAATGTGCTTAATGTTTAATTTTTAAAAAGTGGATATATTTCTAAAGTTTGGTTTTTGCCTTTGTGGCTAGTGCATTAGTGCTAGGACTTTGTTATATTGATAGGTCATTGGTTCGACTCCCATGGAGTTATACAACATTTTTCATTCGTCCCTTTTAGGCCCCATCCAAGGTGACATGTGGCACCTTGTGATTGGGCCACATATCATCCCATGGTTGGCCAAAACCATACCATGTGGACCAATCACCCCTTGCCACTTGTCAACATCAGAAACTGCCAAATGTCAATATCTAAAATGCCATGTGTCAATTGCAGAAGATTATACTTATCGAGCACAAGAGCTACCAAGTGTCACATGTTGAATATGCCATGTGTCGCTTTGAGCCTTTGATTGTTGAATTTTTACCCGTTTGACCCAAACTTCAGATTGCGATAACTTTTGCATACAAACTCTGTTTTTTGATCTGTTTGCGCCACCAAAAATCTTGCGACGAGCACTTCGCGATGGTGTAGATTTCATGAGCATAGGATAACTTTGATTTTTTATCATTTCAGATCCTCCCGGATCATCCACAGACCAAAAATCAAATGAAATGACAATAATCCTAGCTAGCAAGAAGTGGTAAATCATGGGCCCGTGGAAATTAATGCCCACATCCACTCTCATTCAATGCATGGAAAACTAGTTTCCATCACATTGATATTACAACCATCGAACTATATCATATGCATATGTTAAGACTCAACACAATCAAACTTATGTATATCAACGTTATATCATGTCAACCTTTAACTTCATGCTTATGCACCATGATAGCCATATATTTCATGTAGTGCAAATATATGCCAAGTCCAATGTATCCATATCCTTTGTATATTAACAAACATGCATATGCATTTAACAACCATTTCCCATGTATGCCTTAATATAAAGCCAAACCAATTCATATATATAAAGTTTGAAAACTCAAAAATTTCATACCTTGCTATGTACTGACTATATTGTTCACGTATTGTCATTTTGGAATGAAAATTTCCAAGTCCATATATACATGTTAGGCCCAAAATCAAACAATATGACTGCTTTAAAGTTTATGCAACTTAAAAATTTAAGCTCGACATATCTTGAATGTTGAAGTATGGACATCACAATTTCTATTTCAATAGGCATATAATCACAATGGAACACAAAATACCATGCCCTTCACAAACAAGTAATTTCATGAATTGCATGTTTAATGCTACCATTATGTTGAGAAGAGAACAAAGTTGGATTTGCAACTTATCTGATATCATTTTGATCATAGTTTGATTTCTTCCCAAAATGCCACAGACCATACTTACTATCAATACAAACAAATATTTTGCATCATCCAAACATATACATTCATAAAACACCACAAGAAACTTGAAATCATTAAACCATTAATCTTAGCACCATAACTGAAATAATGCCCCAACTAAAACTAATGGTATGCCAATATGCAGAGGGAAATGTAATGTTAGGAAATAATCACTCCGTGGTTTCTCCTAAAGGACCCCACCTATTAAATATATTAATATTTATAATATAAAAATGTACATGCTTCACAACGCTTTGTGAAATTTTATAGTAGGTGATGAAATTGTTAGAATATAGAAGATGGTGTGCTCGTTTTACCATTGACGATACCTTCGTCACCCAACCATAGGCCGAAGCCTCCCTCCGAGCACCTTAACCTTGACTGACAATTCCTCTGGAAGCAAACCCTAGGCTAGATAGACAAACAAAGAGTAGCGCATCAATCCCCAAGGATAGCGCATCACAAAAAGTTGATCAGATAGTCCAAACCCTAGCCAAGAGATATTCAAGCCAATACTAAGAACTAGTTGTTGTTGCAGCTGCACCTGCAACCCTTCTCCAAACCTGTGCACCAGACTGCAACTGCAGTGGGCACCAACTGGGAAACTGCAATTTTGAGTTACTGCAAATGAGAACTAACGCCCTGTATTTATAGTAATCCTGTCAGTTTTGTTGGGGCCGACTTCTCCTTCTGGGTATGTGTCTATTCAGTATATTATTATTATTTCTGGCTGACTTCTTCTCTTGGAGGCTAATAGCCTAATATAAATTATCTTCTTGAGCCGACAAGGCTTCTAGGGTTATTAGCCAACTCATTAGGGTTTCTCTTGCTTCCCGAAGTCTTCTATTCTCATCAGGTTCACACGTGGGGGTAAATACCTCCCGCAGCTACCATA
>JASDQU011455171.1:66509-93787 GCA_032191745.1 Picea mariana
TTGATAAGTACTCGAACAGATTTTTCATATTCAATTAGCATACTTTCAATATTTATGCAAGAACCAAGGGAAAGTCACAAGAATTCGGAAAAAAGGGTACTAAGACACATTCAAGGTACAAAATATTTTTGTCTTCTCTACAAGAAGATAATTTTTTTTACACGTGTTGGATATTCAGATGTTGATTTTGCAGGTGACATTGATGATCGAACATCAACTTCATGTTACTTAATGACTATGGATTCAGTGGAAATATCTTAGAATTGCAAAACACAAACACCAATTGTCAATTCTTTGGAAAATGCAAAGTACATATCAGCTTGGGAAGCAACATGTGAGATTGTATGGGTACGTAGAATTTTGCAGGATATTGGTGTAACTCAAAAATCAACAACAAACTTATTGATTGACAGTTAGTCAACAATAAATATGGCCAAGAGTCTAATATTTCACTCAAAGACTAAGCATGTCGACACCAAGTACCACTTCATCAAATCACTCATCGTCAAAGACATCATCAAGCCTCATAATAAAGTTCACTAAGTTCATAGATGAACTTGGTATTTGTAAATTTTAACTTTCGGATTAAAGGTAGCCTCATAATTCTAAAGATCTATAGTTTAAGTATTTTCCTAGTTTAAATGTTTTTATAAATTAGTTTATTCTATATTTTTAGGATAAGGACACCTAGCTTCTATGTAATGGACACCTAGCATATTCATGTGATTATGTGATTGGTTGTTCTCCTATAATTTAGTTTAAAGTTGAGCTATAAAAACAAGCTCTTTCTTCAAGTAAGGTTAAGTAGGTTTTGAGTCATCACTTCTCTTTGTAATTCTATTTTCCTTATTAATAAAATTACGTGTCTGAGGACACTTCGTCAACACATTATTCCTGAAAGATTATTGAAGAATAACGTGTTATGGGTTGAACCAATTTCTATTATTGATATATTTTTTGAGCTTGGATTGGGGTTCAAACCTAAGTTTATAGATTGTTTGTTTATTACTAGAATGAATATGTGTGTGTGTGTGACCAAAGTACTCTTTGTCTCTTTGGTTCGAACCTTGCTGGTATAAATGAATTTGTTTAAATCTTCATAGATATTTTAACTCATTATAAATTGAGTCCATTTCCTTGTTTAGTTTCTAGCTCTATTATGTTCGATCTCTTGGTTAACTTGATAGAGTAATGGTCATTTCATTTTTGGAAAATAGATCACATTATGTGCTCGACACTTACTCTATTCATTATGAAAGATTGAGGCCATGTACCCACTAGTTCTTCTTGTGACTACAATACTAAGTTTTTTGTTCTAATTTTGACTCACATATCAACCTTCGTATTATTTTTAAACCAACAATCCCGAATAGCCATGGTTACGAGAACTGTGTTTGCTTAAAAAAGAAGTAAATATTGGTTGAGTTCATATAACAATTTCCAGCTAGTCATTCATAAGGTTTTCAATGTTAAAGTATGACATGGGGTTTAAGTTGTCAATTATAAGGAGCAAGTATATATTTGGCAATGGGATAAAAGGCATGATATGCAAGTGAAAGTTTCTTTTTATTTCGATTACATAAACTAGGCATTTAACCCCTCATTATTTTATCATGTTCCATGCATTATTCCCATATTTTCCCAATCATATTTCATTACAATTCTATATCATTTTCCCCATGTTTATCTAGTTTAAAGAATTTGTTAAGAGAAGTTGTAAAAGAGGATCTATTAAAGATTTATTCAACATGTATATGGCATTAATTTTACTGTCTATTCTCAAGAAGATATATGGGCAGTTTGACATTTTGGTTTTGATGTTGTAAACTCATATTATTATGCACTTTGAGAATGTAGTTTGGGTGAAAGGAATAATTTGGTTATTTGGGAACACATTGATAATTTTGGGAACCTGTTTAGGAATATCCTCAAAGGAATTCCTTACAAATTATTATCTTTATAATGGAAAAATTGTATAGTCCTATGAATAGAAATAACTGACTATGTATAAACGTTGAACGTAAATTTTGCATTCATCCATGTCATTTCATATCATTTTTAACTAGTTACACTCCCTTTATCATTATATCCCTGTCATAATTTATTCGTTTACATTCATTTCCCTTGTTCAAAAAGATATAGATTGTTCATATGAAGAGAAATTTTTAACTAAGTATAGAGTACAAATTTTGAAAAGAAAAATAATGAGAAGGTTGCGTGTTCAATTATGGATTTTTTCTCTATTTACTTTATTCCTACTCATTTTTCCCTTGCATGCTTCAATTATTGTGTCATTTCTAGAGCCATAGCTAAATCATTTTAAACAAAATTGTAATAGATGTTCACTATGTTGAGTCTTGTATTTTGCTTTAATAATTGTGCACTAAGGGGAATGATAATGCAATTAGATGACATTTTTCAATCGAGGGAGCAACAAAAGTGGAAATAGAGGAAACAAAGGCAAAATGGAATATTTCCAAATGTATTTTGGCAACAAGATAGACACAAGAAAATGAGGTTTTCAATACACTTTGATGTTGATTCTAAAGATTTTAACCATCTAGTACAAACTGGCTATCTGAACCTTGGTGGGAATCTAGCATTACTATGGCCTCAAGCTCCTCCAAATCCTCCCTTGCAACCATATCCTAGTATTGCAGATTTCCCTTAGTGTTGGCACCCAAGGTTTTGGGTACATTTCATGTGCACGCACAAACAAAGTTGTGCGCACTCATTTCATTTTTGTGTGTGTCCAAGAATATGCATGAGTGACAAGAAGCATGCACGTAATCAAGTTTTGACGAGTTTTGTTAATGTGCACAAAGTCCAATTTTTCCAATGCATGTTAGATCAAGAAGATGCACGTTGGAATCAAGAAATGAATCTTTGGGAAATCTCCCTTAATGATTACTACCAGCAGCATAAGGGAACATGGAGCAAACAAAAGATGAGATAGCAAGGTAGTTAAAATTTCTCTGATTCCCGAAAAGATATGTGGAATGCAGGAAGGTTCTAGAAGCATGCAGGACTGTGAGTCAGTAGACCGAGTGAAGGAGAACTGAAAGAGACAGAGCTCTAGAATTGAGAAGGATATAAAATGAAGCAAGGATAACAAAGAAAGGGTTGTTGATTCATTGAGTTATTGTTGGTTGTTCATTGTTCAAGGGCTTGCTCTGAGCCTCTGTAGTATTGTAATGTCTCTGGATGTAAGTCTGAGTATGTCATATGTCAAAGGTCTGAAAGGATGTGAAGGGCACAATGTATTGTAAATATGGGGAATTATCTGAGGGAATATGGTCCTTTGTTGTTTTCTATATGTGATTTTCTTCATGTATGCATGTGACTGATGAAATGAGGATGATAATAAAGTTGCATTGATTTTGAGCCTACGAGGTGTCAATTATGTGTTTGAATGAATGTTTGTTTTTGTGATGTCTTGTTATCTGTTAAGTAAGCTACAATGAATTATATGAATGCCAACACAGATGGATCTCTTTGTGGTTATCCCTTCGTCCCTGACATAAGACCAAATGATCTTTGTGATCCTTATACCATCTCGGGTCTTATCTTCTTTAACCTTAGATGAGGATTGATATGTCGATACTTTGGGGGTTTTGTTGGTCAATTATGGACGAACCCTAGGTATTAACCCCCCATCGTTAAGAAGGACGGACATAAGCATGAAACTACCCAACAAATGGTTCCATTTGTGGGACTTGAAATTATTGTATTTAATGACAAAGGAAAGAAATGAGGTGGTATCCATCTCATGAGCAAATTCAAGATTGGTTAAATACAAAGGAACATGATTTTTCTCAGTGGAAAACTCAAGGTATGAGATTCAATGTGAAGTAATGGAAAGATAAATATATCTACATTGATATGCATGAGACTTTGTTGAATTTCCTTATTTATTGTAAGAATGGTTGAAAATGTAGATTTCCACTAATACTACTTTGAGGCTACTAGAGTCGATAGTTTGGGACCAAGCCATGGTTGATAGGTTGAAGGAAGCGGATAACAAGTGGGCTCAAGAAATTAATTTTTGGTTTTCTCGAGTAAAGGATGGGTATATGATTGAATTTTTTGTTGAGTACATTGATTCTTTTAGTGATACTAAAAGAAAGTTTACGAAATTTCCTAGGAAAATAATGTTGGAAGAAATCCCACTCTGGATAAAGATGTTGTTCGTGGAGAATGGGTTGATGCGCATGGAGCCTGACAATATGGTTGAGTAGACTCCCCTAGCATTGGGGGGGTGAAAATGTGGGGGGAAATGAGGAATCAGTTGGATCCATTAAGGAGGATCCACAAGTTGATGAAATGAGGTGAGGAATGGGATGGACCTAGAGGAGCACATGAGAAAAAGAGTTGAGAGATACGCAAGAAGAGTTGAGTTAAGAAGGAGAGTGGAAAAAATAGGTGGAAATAAGATAGCAAGGGTTTCACAACGATGGGTTGGGCTCAAGATGAAGAGAAAAGAGACCAAACCTGGAGGAAGTGGGAAAGAGTGTGTTGTGCTAGAGAGGAGCACAGATGAAGATAGAAAAATGAAGAGTCGCGACATTGATATTAGGGTGTCCAGTGGGGATACTAATATTAGTAGTAGTAGTAGTAGTAGTAGTAGAAAAAATAGTAGTAGTCGTAGGGGCCCAGGAGACGAAGTTCGAACCCCTTGGTTGTTGTGGAGTTCCACAACCTAGGAGGAAGATGAGGTGCATAGTAGAGTAACATCATAAGGACAGGAAGATGGAGGCTCCCCTAGTGGTGGGGGAGAATAATTGACGATGGTAGATGGTCTTGCATGGCTGCAGGTAGGAAACTCTATGGGTCACCTCACAAGAAATGTTGGAAGAATATGGAGCTACCCCCTCCCTTGCGCATTTGTAATCAAGAATAAACAACAACGGACAGTGAAAAAATTGGAATAGGAGAAAGAGTAGAAGGAGATAGAAGAGAAGAGACAAGTGAAGAAGAATGAGAAGTCAATGTTACTTCACCAAGAATAGTATCAATATTGAGAACCCCGACAACCAACAGTCATATCGAAGGAATTATTTCGAGAGTGAAGACGGTGAATTTGGATAGTACCCTGAGGTTACTCATATTCCATGGGATGGGTAAGGATTATGCGGAACAACATTGGTTCACGTGAAAAGAAATATGGTTTGTGAATAGGGTCATAAATGAAGCATCGAAGAGTGCGTAGTTAGAAACCGCATTTAGGGACTGAGCATTGACGTGGTACATGAAGTACAAGGACACTATGATGATGGGAAAGACAAGGTACATGACAGAGATCAAGAGATATCTACTGAAGGAATTTCAAAATCCCAAGTTAGAGTCTCGGTGCATTACAGAGATCAAGGAGATTAAGCAGAAATAAGGAGAAATCATGTGGGATTATGACCAACAGTTCAAGATTTTGTAAGATAGGTTGACGTTCCAAATCCATGATGTACAACAAAAATAATGGTTCATTACGGGGTTACTTCCAATTATTTGAGTCCTTCTCACCCAACAGAAGGTGACAACTCAAGCAGAGGTAGTAGAAATCGCGATGTGCTTGGAGGCTACACTCGGAGGGGTAGATACATCGATAGGATTGGTGTAGGTGAAATCACAATTTTCCAACCTGATGATGCAGTTGCAAGATATGGAAAAGGATAAATTCATGCACAAACACGTATCATGTACCACGTGTTGGTCTGAGGGGCATCACAAAGATGAGTGCCTTGTACATGGAAACTACATGGTGATGGGTGTTCTGAGTTCGTTTCCAAATGGGTATCAAATGGAATGGTGTGAGATTTGAAAACATTGGGGCAATGTGTTGGGATAATCTAGTGGTATAGATTCCTCAACATTTATTATCAATCTAGGTAAGTAAACTTGTGAGACACAGACACAATATGTGAAGAACTAGTCTTGAAATTTCCTATGAACTCCTACTAAAATAAAAGCAGTAAAATGCCAAACTCAAAATCAGAAATCAATTCATACAATTACAATCACTTAGACTTGACCATCAAATGGTAGGGACTCATATTGAAAGAATTCACATTGGGTTCTTTCTCACAAACGCACTCTGTATTGGTCAACTAAACTCTGAAATCATAAAGGAAGATGTCTAAATACGAGAAAAAGGCTTGCTGGAAATAAACTCAATCTATTTGATATTGAAATGAAATGTACTACTAAAAACCTATAGACTTAGTTTGATCTTTGAGTATATTCCATGAGAATTGTTGGTATAGTGCAGTAGATGGAAGAGAATTCAATGGTTTGGTTGTATTAACATCATCATCCTGAATAGTTGCTTCACCATACACAAAGTAACCTTGCATGTAATCTAGAATTTTGCATCTATAGGAAAATACATTGAATGAAGAAAACAAGAACAAATATGAAAATAATTAATGGGAAGTACTTCCAACACACCACTGCTTAAATATGAATACAACACATACAGGGGGACCTCCTAGATATGTTGTCGATAAAACTCCAAACTTAAAAGAGCTTCAATGCATAAAAGAACTCATAACTTCATTTAATTGATTTCAAAACAGATATAACAATTACAATATGTTTGAAGGTTCATAACCATATTCTCCCTTTTCTAATCTATCCATATATATTTCTCTTTGAAGATTATTTATACAAAATAATAAACAACCATTTCCCAAATTCTATAACCGATCCATTAGATCCGAGTTGGGTTTTACATATTAAGAAAATTGTAAATCGATCACTATAGGAAAATATAGGCAATTGTGTTTTGAATATCCACTCGTAGAGCCCACGTCATGCACTTTTTCGGGTTATGTCTCGCAATCACCTAAATTTCCATATTCCACACAAAATCCATGTCTCATAATTTTCTTATTCGCCCGCATCGCTCCACAAATCACCTCCGAGTATCACTTCCTGAAAACTATGTTTTTCAGAACTGATTACAGAAGAAAAAAATGGTTCATATCTCCATTATAGTGTTGGAAATGGTTGTTCCTTGATATTCTAGATTGGTTCCTTGATCATCTAACAAGATGATCCCCACTCCTTTATTTTAGCATTGAATCCCAATTGTATGATTGAATTGCATATTTCCTGGAATAACAAACTACTGGTAACTCTATACATTTTCTGTAATAATTGCCTTTTGGTAACTATGTGAATTTCCTATAATAACTTCCCATCAAATTTGACTATCGTTGACCATTGGGTTCCAACTTTTGTGAATGAGGTGAAATAGAAATTTCACCATCCTTTATCATTGATGAATCATATCCAAGCGAAATTTTGTCATTTGAACTAGCGTAGGTACCCAAACCTTCTGTTCCTATAATTACTCATGAAACAGAGTTATTCCTGTAATAGTTGAATTCAAGTAGTTTTGGTGAATAAATTACTTTTAATACTATTCACAAGAAAAAACTAACAGTTTCATAAAAAATAACAACTTATTGCCTCATTTATGCTAATTGTACCATTATTCAAGTGAAAGTAGAAAGAAAGAGGTGTTTTAGATAATAATAAAAAATAGAGGTGAATGGGTTGGGTAAAAAGGGTCAAAACTGGCACCCAACACCATGTACCACCCTGCTGCCCAACATTGGAAAAATATCATAAAACACATCATACTCCATTCTGTGAATTTTGTAAGTCTACGGGACATGATGTGAATGAATCTCAATCACTCCAGCTGATGCAAGACCAAACCCACCATGTATTCCAGGTGCAAGAAGAACAAAAGGGTGGTGATTGTGGTGGTGTTGAGAGAGGTGGTTATCAAGGAGGTCTCAAAGGCAACCATGGACGCAGTCACAAATGAGGATATGGAGGAGGGGGAGGCAAACCCCCCACTTTCTTTAATTGTGGATAAATCGGCCATGTGTCGATGTTCTGTACCAAGTTTTACACCCTTTGTGGGTATTTTTACAACACTGAGCATGTCACATAAGACTATCTCGACTTCCTGAATAAATTGGAATAAAATAGGCTTGCACTTGTGAAGAATTACAACACATGATGCAAAGGTCGTTGGAGGAAGCTCACATCCACGAAGAAATACAACACATGACACAAAGGTCATTGGAAGAAGCATGTAGAAAGGAAGAGCTATGACTTGTTGAGAAAAGAGTGATTGAGGAACAACGACTTCAAGAGTTGAAGAGTGTGACACAAGAAGAAGCATTGCATGACTTGGGTCATGAGACAAACACCACATACCACATAAGTACTTTCTTGCATTGTTGTTTGAGATTGCTAAATGATCGTGATGCTCCGATAAAGTTGACACAGATGTTAGTTTCCTACATGGGGGAACAAGGGATAGATAAAACTATATCATCCCCCCTACCAGAAAGGGATATGTGTCAGGTAAGTAAGAAAAAGTGCACAGGCAGAGAATTCAAAATAACAACTGAACTTGGGAGTTATGAAGTGGATGGAGTCATGTTGGATCTAGATTTCGATGTGAATATTATGTTGAAGAAGTCCTGGGAGTTGATGGGTAAGCAAGTTTGTTCTGGTCACCCATCCAGTTGCGGTTGGAAAATCAATATAGGATCTACCTTATAGGTCGATTGGAGCAAGTGGAAGTGAATATAGAAAGCGTGGACATGAAAGTTGAATTTGAATTCATAGATAGTATGGATGACTCTGATCCCTGCCATACACTACTTGGAATAGATTGGGCCTTCAAAAAAAATGTGATGTCGAATTTGAAAAAGAGGTAGATGTCGTTTGAAATGGACAATCTACACGTGATCACACCTCTAGATCCCAATGAAGGGGACATATACAATGAGTTGGTGGATGAGGATGCACAAAAATTGTTTATTGAGAACATCTATAAGATCACTCAGTGCAGGGAAGATTATATCAATCCCACCACTGATGGAGAGCTGAGTTGGAAAAGCGTGAAATCTTATGATATCGATTCCAAAGATTTCATGGAAAGGTGTTCGAACAAGTTGTACAAGGTCTCTACTCACAGATGTACGAGGATAGCTAAAGCAGTGCACTGGATAAGATCTGAGTTATGCAATGTCCCACAATTTGATGGAACAAGGTGAGTAGAGGCATTCCTAGTGCAGATGGAGAAGACTCTCCCAGCAGAATGGAGGATCTAGGCCATGCATGTCGTGGTTTAGGAGACACATATGCAGTGGCAGGTGACGCATAGCTCAAATATTTAGGACTAGGCGCAAGTGGACAAGTTGATAAAATTCAGGCTCCATCCCATCTCGGACTTTAAACTGGCCAATCGTTACAAGGGTACTGAAGATCCCCAAGAACACATTTATTTTTTCAAATGGCACTAGACTTTCAAGAACATTCCTTGAACACAATGGGTCCATTGGTTCATTCATACTATGGATATGGTTCCTAGGAGATGGTATATTCAAGAGAGCGCAAGAGGAAAATGGTAGATTGGATTCATGTAAGTTTACAATTTTGATCAACTTTCTGCTTCACGACATAAGATATGGATCGAAAGGAGGAACTCTTTAGAATTAATAAATTTATATTTCATCGTTAGCCAAAGAACACCACCCCAAAGGTGGTCTGCTCGTACCATTATCCAGTGGCAAAGATGAAAGAGGTCATCCACGATTGGAAGGTCAAGGTGGATGACATTGACAATGATGATCCTCGAGGGATACAGATAAAGGAATCAAAGGGGGAACATGCATTAAAGGGAAATTTAATAGACATGGTTGGACCAAACTATGATCATCTGATTAAGACATAGAAACATAATATTGATAGTAAGGAAGCACCAAAAATGGATATTATCGAAGACTATTGGGATAAAGGGACTATCACCCAGGTTGTTGACCTACTCAAGGAATATGAGGACCTTTTTCCCCGCATCTTCTCAAAAATTAAAGGAACTGTAGGCTTGTTGGGGGCTACAAAAATTCATCTCAAGCCATATGCCAAACTGGTCAAGAGGAGGCCTTGTCGATTAAATCCAAAATATAAGGAAAAAGTGTGCAAAGAGTTAGATTGGATGTTGGGTGTTGTAATCATTTTTCTTATGGAGGAGTCTAATTGGATTAGTCTTATGGTTGTGCAACCTAAGAAAACCAATGATATCTGAATTTTTGTAGATATGAGGAGTCTCAATGCAGCCTACCTGCATGACCCTTTCCCTACCCATTTCACCGATGAGGTGTTGAAAAATGTTGGAGGACGAGAAGCCTACTCTTTTATAGACGACTTTTCAAGGTATCATTATGTTTAGATCATAAAGGAGGATCAATCTAAAACTACCTTTGTAGCAAAATGGGGCTCTTTTTCTTATACAATTATGCCATTTGGACTAAAGAATGCCCCCACATTTTTTTCCAGGATTTTGGATGCAACCTTTAAAGAATTCATCCACAAGTTTCTGAAGTTTTACATAGATGACTGGACAGTGTTCAGTTTGTTGAAATAACACATGCAAGCCCTTCGGTTGTTGTTGGATCAGTGTTTCTAGCTCCACATTTCATTAAGTTTGAAGAAGTGCATCTTTTGTACACCTTTTGGCACACTTTTGGGGCACGTCGTTTGTAAGTATGGATTGTAGTTTTATTAAGCTAAGATCGTCGCCATATTGGAGATGGTGGCTTCCACTTCAGTTCGTGAGTTACATGTGAAATTGGGTCATATAGGATATTATCGTTGGTTCATTTAGGGTTATGTGAAGATTGCAACCCCTTTAGAGAAGTTACTGCGTAATATTTCCAAGTACATCTGGACACAAGAATGTCAAGAATCCTTAGATACTCTAAAAAGAAACTAGTCACAACATCGATTTTGGTTTTTCTAACTGGTCTAAGATATTTCATGTTCATGTTGATGCCTTGTTCATTGCGCTGGGAGCATTTCTAGTGTAGCTGGTGAAGGCAACATTTATTTCCTAGTTTATTTTGTTAGTCGCAAGTTGTCTGATGTCGAAAAAATTATACAACCACTAAGAATGAGGGCCTTACCATGTTATATGCCTTACAAAAGTTTCGTGATTACTTGTTAGGGACCCTATTATAGCAAGATTTTCCTCACCACATGCAACTTGCTCAAAAGGCCTTTTCCATTTCCCTATGCAGACTTGAAGTCCCCTTTTGCACTTCCCGGAGCTAAAAATCATATTTTTCCACATATACACTCCCTATCAGTTATACAACATGTGTATACGTAGGTTGCATCACTACAACCCGCGTACATCGATTTTGGTGCTCAAAATTAAAAATTGTGTCGGGTTTCCATGTCACATCACGAGATCCATGATCCTTGACCTTCCACATACTAGAAACGTTCTGAATCGACCCTTCAGTTCCATTTGAAGGCTATAAATTCGGACATATCCAAACCATGGAGGGGAGTTAATTCAACTTTTGAGAGCAAACTTACTCTGGAGAAATTATTCACTTCAAATTGAGTCTGCATCCTTTTGTCCTTTAAAGTCTGAACACATTGCTCATCCCCCAAGCTCTTCCCTCTTTGATGGAGAACCTAATTGTCTCTTTTATATGAGCTTACATTTGGTGGAGGATTGAAGTGGTGGAGGCCCAACTGGAAGGGACTTAGTTTCTCGATTCTGATACGTGCATGTTGATGATTAAAATTGCAATGATGAATTCCACCTGCAAAGGATTGCTAAAGCGTTATTATTTAATTATGATAATAATATAATACTAGTAGGTGGGACCCCCTTGTAGACTAGAGGCGCAAGGATAGACATATAACACATATTTTGGTGTTGTTATGATGTTGCCTACACAGTCCTACATTTTTTATGATGCAATATTAGTTTCATTTGGTGTGATAATGAGTGGTTAATGCATTATTGTTGAATGTTGTTTGTAATCACTTGTGACACAAAACAATTTCCATGGGTGTGAGGATCATGTTGGTTACAGGTGCTATTTTATAACCTTGTTACTAGTTCATATATTGATTACTTATCCACATATATGCAAGGGATAATTAAATGGGAGCTTATTCAAAACAAAGAAAAGAAACTATGTATTAATCCTTGATCTATGATAAAAGACTACATCCAAACTTCGAATGAAAGAATTAATGGGTACAAGTGTTAGTCCTAGCTATTATACTATTTGGTTGGTTAAAGGAATATGCAAATTTTATTAAATTCAAATGGAGGCACATATAGCAATGTTGATGTAATTATTGTGTGGAGTTATGGTGAAGGTTAACGTAGAGATATGAAATATCTCGAGTGGCGCACTATGCAATATATATGGTATTCGATCTTATGATGGATAGGGAATTGATTATGCGTTGGTTATATGGTTGATTTAATGGTGGATGTTATGTTTATTGGGTTGTCTCATACATGGTTCAAAACAAAGAAAAGAAACTCTGTATTAATCCTTAAGCTATGATAAAAGACTACATGCAAACTTTGAATGAAATAATTAATGGGTAAAAGTGTTAGTCCTAGCTATTCTGTTATTTGTTTGGTTAAAGGACTATGTAAATTTTATTAAATTCAAATGGAGGAACATATAGCAATGTTGATCTGATTATTGTGTGGAGTTATGGAAAAGGTTAATGTAGAGATATGAAATATCTTGGGTGGCGCACTATGCAATATATATGGTATCAGATCTTATGATGGATGGGGCATTGCTTATGTGTTGGTTATATGGTTGATTTAATGGTGGATGTTATGTTTATTGGTTTATCTCGTACATGAAATTGAATGGGTCCAGGTGAGGAAGAGACATGCATTTACTACACATCACTCCAAACCTTCCCTATCGCCCGTCACCCTAGTTTTGTTGCATTGTTGCATTGTTTCTCTATTGGTTGTGAAGCTCCGTGTTTCCAAGATTGGCAAGAAAAAACTCGACTAGTTCACCATTGAAAAGATTTGCTCAGAGCTATGGCTCTGAACTTTCCATCCATGATGGACTCTCTGTTTTATGAACCAAATGGTGGCTCAGTGATGCATGGATTCTGTGTTTTCTTGAAGTTCTTCGACTGTGTGTAAATATGGTGTTATGGCTCTCTGTGGTGACTGTAAAATGTTGATAAATTGTAAGTAGCGAAATGGGTATTATTGATTATAAAGGTTGCACATTGGTTATTTATGGGTTAGCTTGGTATTTATTGATTATTCTATGTGAAATAATGGTGACAGTGGTGCAATAGAGCTCTGAGTTTGATGGTTGAGGGTTTTTAGTCACTGTTCTGTGAATTAGTGTATTTCAACTCGTTTTCCTCTCGGTTGTTGTGGTAATCCTTATACAGTTGCAAAGAAACTGTTGACAGTTGGTGTGTTCTTTGTTTAAACCTTGAGTTGTTATTTGATGGTCGTTCCTTACTATCTTGTCGTTGGAAGCTTTCCAAAAAACCCAGTCTTGGTCGACCCCGAAGGTTAATACACATCTGTGTATTTAATGGATATGAGGATATGAAGAGTTTCCACACACCACTCCTATCATCCTTGCTATAATGATGACTCTATGTGGCCTCACTGTTAATTTTTTACGAAAGGTGTTCGGCCTCCTAGGTGTTGGAAAGAAACATTATCCCTCTATGATTTTTGAGTACCCTCCATTGTTAAAGTTAACCCCCGTTCCTCTCTGCAACAAAGTGTTAATGGCACCTATGTGTAAACTGGGTTGTTTTACTCGAATCACTTTTTCTCTCCTTGAGCGTTCACTTATGATTCTATCAAAGGATTGAAAGTCTAAGACAAAAGACTATATTTTTTAGAAGAGCGTGGCTCTTTGTTTCAAGAATACATTGTGTTTTGTGGTTGATCAATTGATGGAAAAGGGATATGAGGACTTGGAAGACCACCATATCTATGTATTTTAAAAGGGAAAGTAGGTTTTCTTGCCTCTCTGGATTTAATTTTTAAAGAACCTGACTTGGACTCTGACTGCCTTTGTTCTCCTCAGGCACCTTCTGGGGTTTATCAAGTATTGGGTTATCAGTTTAATGGTTATGGAATTTTAAAGACATGTGCTCTCTTGTCTATAGACCCATCCTCTTGGTCAAGTCTCTGTCTGGTTCTTCTGTGATGAATTTGTTTGAACAAATAAGAATGGAAATGAGTGGTTGCACACAGTCGAGAGTTGTCTTTCTATTCCTTTATGGTTTTGATTTCTGTATTTTATCCAGCATGATCTTGCTTGCATAAGAAGACAGCTGTGTGAGTTTTACCCAGCCCGATCGGGGTTCTGGCAAGGTAAAAAGAGATGTTTGTGTGTCAATATAATTTTGTTCGCTTCATACATGATATGGTTATATTGGAATCATTGTGCAAACTATCAAATTGTTTAAAAGGAATTTTATATATGCTGATATACACAGATATCAAGCTCGAGGTTTATGTTTGGGTTGAATGTTGTTGTTGATTCAAGATTGTGTATATGATATGATTGAAGACATGTGTATGATTGGGCATGCTTTTAATTTTTTCCATGTTTGTTTTAAAGTCAACCATGTATACTAGATTGGGCCCGATTGTTGATTAAAGAACAATGATTGTTGATTGTTTATCATGGTGTATTATTGATTATCAGGGATGAATGTTAGGCATAATATACCAAGAATTGTTGTGCATGTTTTGATTATTTAAAAAAAAAAAAAGATCAACGTCAATATATACAGTACTGTTGAATGAGAAATGTTTTCATAAGTTATAAATGCACAGACTGTTATAGATAAAGGAATTATGGGAAATTTAATTATTGATACAACAAGTAGTTTTGTATACAATTGAAGAACAGTGAATGTTTTGGTCTTGGAAGTGGATATTTTTGGATTAAATTTGAACAGAGTTATGATAATTGATTGATTTAATTTATTTTATGAACAATATTCATCTAATTCCCTTTCATTTTCTCACTTTTTCGTTCATTACAAATCCCCTCATGATCCCAAATTCATTTTGCACGCCATGTTCATTAAAATTAAATTAAAGCTCTGTATTACAATGATTAAGAAATAACACTGAGATATATGACAACTGATATGTTTTGGTTATTATTGCACAGTCAATTGTTTAATGAATTGTTGAGCAGTAATCACATTCTTACTCCCTTTCATTTTCTCACGTTTTCGCTCAATACAATCCCCTCAGATATCCATGAACCCCAATTCACTCGCTGCTCATTGACAATTATTAAATGAATTTTATGGATTGGATTGCATGGGTCTGATGTGATTGATGAGCTAAACTTTGTTTCATATTAAGAGAATGCCATGTATGGTCCGTTTAAGAAGCTAGTTGCTAATAATTGTTGCATATAGAATGAGCTTCTTCGGAAGAGGAATTCATGGCCAAAATAATAGGGGAAGAGAGAATTGGAACAGGGAGCCTAGAAGGCCCAGATTCTCAATACATTTCAATGCAGATCCTCAAGAGTTAAACCATCTTTTCCAAGCTAGATTTTTCAATTGGATTGGACAAGGGGTAGTACAACCTAGACTGGAGAGGCCTCCTTTCCAGCCTGAGCATGTCCCTAGTATCCCTATTCCCCCTCATGTTTCGTTGCAACCTGAACAGAGTTATGATAATTGATTGATTTAATTTATTTTATGAACAATATCCATCTAATTCCCTTTCATTTTCTCACGTTTTCGCTCATTACAAATCCCCTCAGATATCCATGAACCCCAATTCACCCCCTGCTCATTGACAATTATTAAATGAATTTTATGGATTGGATTGCATGGGTATGATGTGATTGATGAGCCAAAATTTGTTTCATAGTAACATAATGTCATGTATGCTCTGTTTAAGAAGCTACTTTCTAATAAGTGTTGCATACATGATGAGATTCTTCGGTAGTGAAATTCATGGCCAAAACAATAGGGGTAGAGAGAATTGGAACAAAGGGCCTAGAAGGCCCAGATTCTCAATGCAGATCCTCAAGAGTTAAACCATATTTTCCAAGATGGATTTTTCAATTGGATTGGACCAGGGGTAGTACAACCTAGACTAGAGAGGCCTCCTTTCTAGCCTCATCATGTCCCTGGTATTCATGTGCCCCCTCATGTTTCATTGCAACCTGAAGTTCCCGAGAATGACATATGGCAGGAGATTGTTCACCCAGCAGTATCCCACCATCGTGGCTGGCCAAATCTGTCTCTACCTCCTCCTCCTCCACCTGTTAACCCAAATGTGCAGATTTCCCCTGCACACTCATCTATACAATCCTCCCGCGCAAGCAAAAGACTCGAAAATGAAGCCCACCATATGCATGATAAAGGAAAAGTTATTGCTTCCCCTTCTTCTCCTTCAAGTGATTCAGCCAAATCTGTTTCATCCTGTATGCACTTGAAAGATGATTGTTCTCATGTCATTAGTGAGATCAAGCCTCAAGCTTCTATAAATCCTAAGGCTAATTTAGGAAATTCAAAAGGGGATAGCAACAACAAAGAAAAAATTGCTTCTCAAAGTGGCAAATATGGTTTTTTATTATACTTTATTATTGTTTTATTGAGGACAATGGATTGTTAAAGGTTTTGGACAACAAACTATTTTTGGATATTTGGATATTATATGTTTGGATATGATTTGAAATATCATTGATATTTAATTTTCAAACTATGGAAATGATCATGGGAGCCACAAGGAGGGATGTGTCTGATTTAGTGTCTAATTATGTTTATTTTTGTTAAAGAAATTAAAGGGAGTCACAAGGGGTCCCACCTATTAGTTATTATTTATTAAAAGACCCTTATTATTATTATTAATTCTTCCCCTAAACTAAATGTTATTTGAATTTTAGTTAACTTAACTAAATGAAGTAGTTGCACTACTTCAACTAATTTGGAATGCATAAAATCCAAATGAGAAGGAAGAACAAAGGGAGAATAGAAGGAGAAAACATACTAATGTTTTATCTTAAGTTTTATTGAGATAGTTCATTTTTCATTCATTCTTCAATTCATCAAAGGCCTAATTCTCTTTTATGACAGTAGGGTTCTATTGTAGACAACAAGGTTCAAAGCTGAATCATATCATTCAGATGCTTGTTTTCAGAGGTGTTGATCTATCTTTGATAGTTTGTGTAGACTTGTCTGTTTATGAATTAAATTTCATGACGGATAAAGGATATTGTGCAAAGTCAAGTGGGGAATAGCATGTGGCAAGCTGATCCAAATTTTAAAGTTTAGTTTTTACTTCTTGTCAAAGTCCTTTTGTATGGTTTTCATCATGGATATCTAAGTCTGACCTTGATCCATGCCCCTCACAAGGATTTGTAAAGAGAACAATTATTTTGATTTCTTGGAATGAAATAAAGTGATTGTTATTCTGTCTCATCCATGTTCATATGTGACTAGGTATATTTTCTTTTGATCTCCACATTTTCTTTTGCAATTTGATATATTCAGAAAATTGTATAAAAATGTTATATTTTTGCAACAATATTTTATTCAAAAAATCATCCTAAACCCTTGTAATTAATACTTGTGGATTGGGAAACACTTTTTTGAGGCTATAAACATAGGGTAACATTCCCAACTATCTTTCCTTAGCCAAGCAAGATCCGAAAAATGCTTGAGTAAGTTAATTTCATATCTTTTCCTCAACAATGTCGACACTGAATTTTGTCACTCATACACTTTTGTTGATCATATTTTAATAGAAATACTCTTTTCTCATCCAATTAATATCTTGCAAATATGTGAATTGTTATTCCATGGAATATTTGTTATGAATGTTGATGAATTATGCTATTATATGTGCTAACAATATCTATTATCACCATATGCTTGTGTATCTTGGTTGTTGAGGACAATTTGCAGGTATAAATCTTTGAGTCAAGTGCTCAACGGTGGTCTTCATTGAACATTCGAACAAGGTAGGCTCTTTATCTTGTCTTGTTATTATTTAAATTTATATAACATACTTGGGATTAGATTTGATTTCTGTAGTCATTGTATATGTTTGGGTTTACCCCTTGCCATAGAGTGATTTTCCTCGTAAAAGACCCCCTTCAAATTATTTACAGACCACTCTGGGCTCAAGTATTTGCTCAACAAGTCAATATTAGGAGGTACAATATGTCATTGGATTTTTCTTTTTCAAGAGTTTGAGTTTGAATTTGTCATCAAGCCGGGAAAATATAATGTTGACCCAGATCATCTATCACGGATTGACACTAGTGAAGCTAGTTGAAGCTTAGATGATGACCTCCCAGATGTGTAACTCTTTCGCGTCAAAACAACTCTTGATCAACTGGTTGAGATCGTTGAATTTATCATGACATGATAGGCACCAACAGGGTATACCCTGGCTCAACATCGTCAATTGGTGACTTGTAGTGTCAATTACCAGTTAATTGTTGAGCAGCTATATAAGTTGGGAGCGATTGGCATACTGCACAAGTGTGCATTAAAACATGAGTGAAACCTCATTTTGTATAAAGCACATGAGGGTATTGTAGAAGGACACAAGTCCAGTAAGGCCACAACGTGGAAAGTTCTACGCATAGAGATTTGGTGGCCCTCTTTCTTTGTAGATGCCAAAGAATAGTTGATCCGGGTGGATATTGGTGGCCACCCACCTATTCCAACTGGCTCCTCGTGTCTGTTTCTTTTTCAACACGTTCTTTTGTATTGATTTGTAATTGTGGTTTATACACTTCTGGGGCTATATGAATCCCCACACATCCTCCAAGTGGATATGGGTGGCCTCTCGCCTAATCCAACTGGATTATTTTGTGTGTTTTCATGTCAGCACGTCTTGTTGTACTTTCAAGGTTTTTTTGGGGCCCTAAACGTTGTTTTTTTGGCTCGCCATAGTCAAACTATAGACGAATTCAAAGTTTGATGAAAGAATGCTTATTTCTATGAAATACCTTTATAACAGGCTATCACACGCCTAAAATGGAGTGCGTATGAAAAAGTTACAACCCTTGGAAGTTGAGGTGCCAAATTACACCAACTTACCCATAAGACCCACATGACTTTTGGCGTTTCACCTTCTAGGGTTAGGTTTTTGGATGTCTAGGGTTTTGGCATTCATGAGTAATATCAAAAAGGCCTTTGGAACCTCATTGTAATCCATTCTTCTCGAATGAATGCATGTAGCAGCCACATCTCTTCTTAGATATAGCCACCACCATTCGAGCACGTGTTTCAATTCTGCAGTTTTACAGTTTCAGCCTATTTCATTATTTAATAGAAGATATTGTTCATTGGAGAATTGTGTTATTCTTCATATCTCTATGTTTATTGTATTCAGTCTGTTATTTAGTTCGTTCCGCTCCTAAATCTAGATCAGTGGTATCAGAGTGGTCTACTCTTCATTTATTTTTCTCCGTGCATGTCCTCGACAAGATCTAGGTACAAGAAGTTGGGACTCGAACCAATCGAGCCATTACAATATCAGTTGCACTGAGCCTGAAAAAACCCCATGGGTGATGAAAAGAAAGATTATGGAGCAGGAGATCCTATTAAAATGTTGCTCGAGGAAGCCCTCGCGTGAAAAAGGAACGAAATGATGGACAACTTCGCGCAAATCCTTTGACGATTGCCCACAGGAGAAGCATCCTCATTAAGCGGCCATGCAACCCCCTTTAAGGTATAAGTAAATTTTGATATTACATTATTTGAAGGAYTGATAGATGTGGATGTTGTAGATAAATGGTTGAATCTACTTAAAGGATATTTTTCGGTCCATAATTTTTTTGATAGGGAAAAGATCACTTTTTCACTCCTCAAGGTCCTTCCCCATGTTAAATACTGGTGGGATACTTACTTTGAGAAAAGGGTCGTGGAAGAATATACAATGTTTTTGGTGGACCCTACATGGGATTCCTTTTGGGATGCCATTAAAGAATAGTACTTCTCTATTGGAAACTACGAGGACCAGTACACTAGATGGACCACCCTACGTCAAGAAAGGGACCAGACAGTACCAGATTTCACCAATATTTTCCATACCCTATTCACCAAATTGGGTATTAAATACTCTAAGCATCATCTGGTGCTCAAATACCATCGTTGTTTGCATAGATACATTCAAACAGAAATGGAGTTCATGTACATCACCTCATTAGGCATGATTTATATATACGTTGTCAAGATTGAGCAGAAATTTAAGCAGAAAATGAGAGAGTTTAGATCTGAAAACCCCTCACAGCCGAAGCAGGGAAAAGGAAGGCCCAACCCACATAGAAAGGGACCAATTTGAGATGGCCACCCTCAGGACAACTAGTCCAAGCTGCAACACAAGAAGGGAAATGAGAAGACAAAGAAGGACATGAGAAAACGGTGTTAGTACCATAAAATTCCTTGGCACAACACCGAAGAATGTCGCTCCAAGTAGTCCCTCTATGTTTATTGTATTCAATATGTTAATTAGTTCGTTCCACTTCTAAATACATATCAATAGTGTAAACGTTGTGACGCATGTCAATGGATTAGAAAACCTTTCCAACAAGATGAGCTCCCTTTGTTTCCAGTGATACAACTAGAGTTATTTGAAAAATGGTAAATAGATTTTGTGGGGCCCATTAATGCTCTCATGCATCGAACAGGTATGCGCTACATTATCATGACCATTGAATATCTTACAATATGGGATGAAGCCACATTGGTCAAATATTTCACAGCATAAATGATGATGCATTTCATTTTTTAGAATGTGATTACCATATTTGGTTGTTCGAAGGTGCTAATGAGAAACCAGGGCTCACATTTATTGAATGATACTATTTAGAAACTCACTCAAGGTTTCATGATCCACCACCAAAAGAACACTCCCTATCATCCTCAAGCTAATGGTATGGTGGAAGATTTTAATAAAATTTTAGAACATGCTTTAACAAAAGTTTGTAATGTATAGTGTGATTATTGGGATCAATGCAACCCTGCAGTATTATGGGAATATCATACAACTTGGAAGAGGCTAAAAAAATGCACACCCTTTAGATTGGTCTATGGTAAAGAAGAAGTTATGCCGCTAGAATTTGTCATTCCCAGTCTCTGAGTTTCTCTAGCGGCTTAGATGACATACAAACAATCCCTTCAACAATGGTTAGATGAAATTATGGAACTAAAGGAGGATCGTATGATGGAGTGATTCTTCCAGGTGGTTGAAAAGAAGAGACAGAAGGCATGGCATGATCGCAATATCTTCCAAAAACTCATCCATCCTTGCTCTTTAGTCTTGTTATATGATAACAAATATTTACAACACCCTGGAAAGCTACGTATGCATTGGTTGGGTCCTTTATGTCTAGTATACATCAGTGAAGCAGGTTCCGCCAAGATGGCTACATTACAAGGACATTTGCTAAAGGAACTTATTAATGGAATTTGGTTGAAGGTGTAGTACAACCCGCATGGGTCATCTGTCACTTAACTCCCTTTCTCTGCCCTAAATTTTGGTAGAGTATGGTTAGCGTAGGATGTATAACAGGTAGAAGAATAGATATTTAGCATAGTTTTCCTTTTTGGAAACACAATATACACTACATTCACACATGCAGATTAGATGGATTGATATTTTTGTAGATTCCAAAGATTTTCAATTCAGGTCAAAGTTATGGCCTACATCCAAAGTACTGGCTCTAGCAAGGGATTCACATGGGATTGAGCTCAGCTAACTATCTCTACATTACATTGAAGGGAGAAGCAATAATATTCAGACAGATCACCCATAGTCTTGGCATGTAAGAAGAGATGATGCCACCTTCCCAAAGGCACATCACTAGTATGAGGATATGAACCATTATCTCTTCATCTATGGGGTTTCACTAGAACTCTATACTCATTCCTTGATCGTTCTCTTTCATCAGTTCTTTGCCTCATTCTGGTTGACCCCTCCGACCATATTCCACCCTATATATATCCACTTCCACCCATGAAATCCTTAGTGAAATTATCCACATCCCATGGTCTACGCCCGTTCCCCTCTCCCATATCCACGACTTATCACAACCCACTGTTAGTTTTCCACTTTCCACTAATATTACCATCCCTCGGTTCAGGTCCCCTCTCATGGCCCAACTTCACATACATTTCAGGACATGCGATTCCTAGTTCAGTCAGACAGCCTGAGAACCCACAACCCAGTTTTCACAAAGATCAACATTTCATCCTCAATTGCTAGGAAAAGGTCAGACCCTCTGATTCTCCAGCAAGGCATTACCTCAATCCTTATATTTCCTTGAACTGTGCTTCAAATTTGTGGTATTCCTCTAGCTCTCTAAGCCCGAAGTTGGTTTTCTCGTCGCCATATATAATCACCTTTTCTTAAGGAAAGAGTCCAAGGTTGCGGGCTCTTAGTTCCACCAAGCTAGGAGGTCCTCATCTTCTATATTATATTTCTAGAACAAAAAGACAAGCAAAGGATTATGCTCTCACCTGATGTAACTCTTTCGTATGATCTACTTCTTGTAGGTCCACGAGAAATTGGGTGAAGTTCTAGCAACTTCGCTTTGGTTCAGTTCGGAGTTCAATGTCTAGGTAATGTAGTTTAAAAATATCCTCCATTCATCACCACATACACCAATAAAGGGGAAGAGTCAAGAATCTAGCCAAATGAATTTCACAACCATTTCTTACCTTAGGGCCTACTCGACTCATTCCAAGAAATGTGTCAGGTTGCAACTACAACCTAGACATATTATTTTCTCTTACTCAAACTTGGTTGCAATCACAACTTGGTTTGATGATCGGGTCTGCCAATGATGATTATTTTCTCTTAATCAAGACAGTCACAACAGTATTCTCATGAGGTTGTTAGCTTGAGAACGATCAAAGTAATAGTGGTGGGGGCCTATTGGCACCCAAATTTTTGGGTAAATATCATGCACATGCACAAACGAAGTTGTGTGCACTCATTTTAGTTTTGTGTGTGCCCAAGCAAATATGCGAGGAGTGACAAGAAGCACGTTCTTGATCAAGTTTTGAAAAGTTTTGTTAATGCGCGCAAAGCCCAATTTTTCCAATGCACGTCAGAAATAAAAAAGATGCATGCCCGAATCAAGAAAGGAATATTCAGAAAATATCCTCGAATGATTATTGCAAGCGACATAAGGGAATGTGGAGCATACAAAAGATGAGTTTTCAAGGTAGTTAATATTTCTCTGATTACAGAAAGGCTATGTGGGATGTAGAAGGTACCAGAAGCGTGTGAGACTGTTAGTCAATAAAACAAGTAGACAAAAACTGAAAGAGACAGAGCTCTAGAGCTGAGAAGGATATAAAATGAACCAAGGATGACAAATAAAGGGTTAGTGATTCATTGAGTTACTATTGGTTGTTCATTGTTCAAGATCTCGCTTTGAGCCTCTGTAGTATTGTAATGTCTCTAGATGTAATTCTTAGTCTGTCATATGTCAAATGTTTGGAAGGATGTGCAGGGTACAATGTATTGTAGATATGGGGAATTATCTGAGGGAATGTAAGAATTTGTTGTTGTCGATATGTTATTTGATTATGTATGCATGTAACTGATGAAATGGGGATGATAATAAAGTTTCACATATTTTGAGCCTACGAGATGTCAATTATATGTCTGAATGAATGTGTTGTTTTTGTGATGTATTTTTATCTGTTAAGTAAGTTGCAATGAATTATATGAATGTCAACCCAAATGGATTTTTGTGTGTTTATCCCTTCATCCCCGACACCAGACCAGATGGTATTTGTGATCTTCATAGTGTCTCATGTGATACCTTCTTCATCCTTGTTTAAGGATTGATATTTTGATGCTTTGGGGTTTTTTTGGTCAATTCTAGAAAAATCATGGGTCTTAACCCCCCAACGTTAAGAAGGACACACGCAGGCATGAAACGACCCAAAATTTAGCCCCATGTGAAGCTAGCCAATGATGGTTGGTTAACCCCATGAATCCTCCCTATTACATATCTCATTGTCATGATAACCATATTCCTCCAACTCCTTGTCTGCAATCAATACCACGCATTGCATCTGTTACCTCCATAGCCCAATCGGCTCCTAGAAATTACAAAGTGCCTCTTAATGAACCCCAAATTGAAAAAGGAAGCAACCTTCCAACTCACTTATCTTAGAGACATATCAATCCTCCTCCATACATTCCAAATAGCCTTCATCTAAAGCATACAATGTTAAGAGAGAGAGATCAAATTCAATGACCTACACCTTGAGATAGTAAAGCTAGAATTGAAAATTTCTTATTATGAAGATTTTCTCAATCTGAGGCCAGATGTGTCAGAAGGAAGTAAGGAAAGAGAGGAGTTATTTAAAAATAAATACGATGTTTTATTTTAATTTGTATTATGACATTGTCACTTAGACACTTGATACACATTTGAGATGGATAGCAAACATATGATATTATTTTAAGAACTTTAAATTTCATTCTATTTTGATATTTTTGGGAGATACAAGTTTGTTGATTTGATATGTTTTTGAATGGGCCACTTATTTTGATGTATTTCATGATCTTGACATATTCTCAGTATTTAATCATATTTTTGAGTTATGAGGGAAATGTTGGAAATAAAGGAACAAAGACCTAATGGGACCCCACCTATTATTTAGTATTCATTACCCTTATTATAAATAAAGTTGTCTTCTCACTAACAAAGTTATTTAACTTTTCTAAACAAAAGGTAGTTGAACTATTCAAACTAGTTTATGAAGATATAAAAGGAAAGCAAGACAAAGAAGGAATGAGAAAATAGAGAATTAAAACTTCTTATAAGGTTTGATCTAGCCTCAAGTGAGATTATCATATGTTCATTCACTCCATTCTGAGTTTCTTTAGAGCTAAGTTATATTGTTGATAGTAGGGTTATTATGAAGGTGGAGAAGAAAGGACTAGGAAAAAATGGATTGTTGACATGATCCAAGGTCATTCATTCTCTTAAATGTCTATTTGGTTTTAGTTGGAAGTTCTAAATTTATTTCAGTTCTTATTAATGCTAGTTTTTCATAGTTCAAAACAATGATGCACTTGTAGCTTGGACTGATCTAGTTCAATTTTTTGTTCTAGTCTTCATATTTTTTACACCAATTGTCTATGTATGAGTCAAATAAAATCTTGGACTTCTAAGTGTAATAATGGTCCAAACCCTCATAGGGGTTTGAAACGATAAACTTGGTTGTAACTCAGATTGAGATTAATAAAGCTATTCATTGATTTCTCCTCGTTTATGGGACTTCTTGTATATTGATTTTCATATTTATGCTTTCTTGCATTTGCTTATTCACATATTTTCATAAATTCATTTTGCAAGTACATTTTGTTTTTAGTTAATTCATATAAAAGACACAAAATTTTAATACTTATAAAATAACATCAGATCCAAGAATCCATTTCTTAAGGTTTGATTGACATTTTTGATAAGCTACAAGCTCAGGGTTATAATCTCATGTATCTCACCTAGCTTGAGGAAATTTGAAAATGTTTGAGTGAGGATTTTTTTATTCCTTGCCTCAACTCTATGTGTGTGTTTTTATTTCAATTGGGTGTATCTTGAGTGGTTGTATGATAGATTTTTATATTCCATACCCAAGTTATATTCTCATAAGTTACATGATAAAGCTTTGAGCTTCTACATAATCTAGTTTATCGTAGGCACTATCCTCAAAATGAGGGGAAGTGCCTTTGGGTTTCCCCTAGAAATGCATTATGGGGATATGTGTGTGTGTGTGTGACACATATATTAAAAAAAACTATATACTAAAAACAAAAAATGCATGTTGATATTTCCTTGCATACCATATGAAACTTATACCGAAAAAACCTTTTTACAAAGGTTTAAATACCGCCTTTGTATTTTTTTATTTATTTTTACAAATTTTTATGTTCAATAAAGAATGGGTAGTGGTTTGGTGGATTTCTCCTAGTTGTTGGACACGCTCCCACCCCACTCTATGCATATTTTTAGGTAGCTCTACTGATCCGGATTATTTTCGGCACGAAATGAGATTGGAGATATAATAAAGAAATGCACAGAGATATCGCAGATATTCAATAATATAATAGAAATGTGTTGGAGATGCAACCATAAACACAGATGTACAGTAATACACGATTTCTATTAATGAAATAAATGTATAGAGATTGTAAAAATATAGAGTGAAAGACTCGCTAGAATGGTGGCAGCTTATCTCTGAGAAGAGATGTGACGGCTACTCACATTCGCAAGAAGATGATGACAATGAGGCTCTAAAGGCATTTTTACAATAAGCAGGAATGCCAAAAACCATATACATCCAAAAACCTAACCTTGGGAGATGAAGCACCAAAAGTCATGTGGGCGTCCTTTGAGTAAGTGAGTACACCAACTTCCCGGGGTCGTAACTTTTGCATACGATCTCTGTTTTAGGCATGTGATAGATCGTTGGAAAGGTATCGTCGAGGAAATTCATTTTGGGGGATTAATAATGCATTTATATATCATTGAGAACCTTGATATTGAAAAACCTTCATTTGGTCCCTCAAAATGGCCCCGAAAGTTAAAACCTGCTAAAAATAGTAAATTGCCAAAATTGTCAGAAAGCCATTTTGAGCCATTTGGAAAAGGTGGGTGGCCACCAATATCCACCTAGATCAATTCTCCCTCCTTAGGAAGTAATGTTCTCCATTGCATTGAGTTCTTGGGGGAGAGGGAAAATCATTTGTTGAATCTGCATCTTGGTGAGCTGCTTGTCTTGTTGGAGACGTCGCACTGCTCAGGTTGTGGAAATCTGTCACGAACCTGTTGCAGTTGAGGCTACTCAACAAGTCAAGATACATGAGAGGACGATGTGCAGAAGGAATCTTTTCACTTTGCTGCAGCCTTGTCGACCTGCTTCTATTGGATAGAAGGTGCTTGGGGCAAGGTTGTAGTGGTTGCAGTGTCCTTTTATTCTACTTTTGATTAGATTGTGAAGAAGCTAAATTTTGTAGTATGAGATACTACCTTGAAACACTTTTTAGGTGGAACAGTAGTTGGAACTACCTCTGGTATTCTGTAGAGATGACCCCCCAAAGTAACAATGACACTACGGGGTCGAGACTCATAAACAACATGGCGTCTCCACATATATGGTTGGCCCAAGAGAACATCACAAACATCCAGTGGGGAAACATCACATAATACCTCATCCTTGAAGGGTTGGATGCCATATGACAATAGGCACTGTTGGTTGACATGGAGATCTCGTCCTTGCTGAAGCCACCCGATGTTGTATGGCTGCAGGTGTGGTGTTGTCGACAATCCCAACTATTTGATGACCTCTGCTGAGATGAGGTTCTTCTGGCTTTTGCTATCAACAATAAAATGCAGCGGGGTCCCCTTCACCTACAA
>JASDQU011455171.1:99830-117619 GCA_032191745.1 Picea mariana
ATGAGAGAAAGAAGAGGAAGTTACAATGGGTTTTGTTGTAGGTTGTATCCCTTCATTTGCTGGATAATAATAAAGGAAGGACCTGGCAATTTCTCTAGTGGACGTAGCCCACACTGGGTGAACCACGTAAATCTGTGTCTCTCTTGTATTGTGTGTCTTCTGTGTTTTCTTTTTGCATTTGTTTTATTTTATTGCTCCACGGTCCTGTTTTTCTAACACAACAATATCCTATAAACATGCAATTAGGCTCAATCCTACATTGTTTGGCTTGTTTGGGGATCGCTTTGTTTTGGCCTTAGGGGAGGTTGTCTTGGGATTATTTTCAAGTTCTAAATCCCTCCCATATTAGTAATCCATGTTTCAAGAATTATTACTTCAGATTTCATGAGATGTAGTTTCAATTTGCAAAAAAATTAATGGTGGTCCCTCTCATTGGTTACTAGGTGAGTTCCACGTTAGTTGGATCTTTCATAGAATATAAGATGAATTCTATCTACTTTTCATAAAAACCAGTGGTTGTAGCTTGTAAGTCTTGGGACAATTTTTCCAACAAACCTTATTTTCACAATTCAAGTTCATATGCATGGTCTACAAATGGTGAAAGTTTCACATGTCTTAGGTGCCAAAATTTCATAGTTGTGAGTTCTTAATCAAATGTTGATATGAATTTGGTCCAAATATAAAATGGAGCCTAGTTTTGACCCCGAGTTGTTAAGAATGAGCTTTTAGAAGATTTAGACTAGTTTTAGGGTAGTAGTTTGGTGGCAAAGGTTCATGGTTTAAAAAATGTTGTGAATGGGAACTAATAACAAAAATAAAGTTTTCATGTTGTATTTGACTTTGAGAAATTTCTAATGACACTTAATTTTCCTCATAACAATGCCATATGACCCAATTAGAGTTGTCGAAGTTTCCACACTAGTTATGAAAACATGGTTTAGACAACTTGCATGACATAGTTTCATAGTAGTTGAATGAGGATTTGGCAGCTTCATGTAGGGTTTGTGAGTTTATTTCATTGAAGCACTCATTGAGACCTTTCTAATGATACTTTGTTTGCCTCAAATGGATTTTTTATAATGATGTGGAAACCTTCACAAATTTGAATCCCTTGTGGGACCCACCAACAAATCAGTGTTTAGAGCCACATATTATTGGGAAAAATTGAAGGCCTAGTTGGCATGGGATCAAATCACTAGTTGTATAGTAGCCATAGGTTTGTCAATACCTTTCCAATTTCATACTTCAGGTCTCATTTGACTATGTTGTTGGTCTCCTCCAATTAAAATTCTTTTTAGAAGTCAACCCTATTGACTTGGCACAAATGTAAAGAAAAGTAAACAATTAATTTTAAAAGAGATAAAAAATGAAAAAAATGGATAATAGGACACACATGGACCTAATGAAAAAATTAAAATAGCATAAAAAAATAAAAAAATAAAATACAAAAGCTTCATCTTTCACCCTTCAAATTCCATTTGCTAAGTGCATTGGGTGAGAAAATGATAGTACAAATCTTGTTTATGGGTGAAGGTGCGAGGGTATGGTCTAAGTGCAATAGAGATTCCAACATGAGTAGCTCCGCTTGAGAAGGTACCATTACCACTCTAGATATTGTTTCATTAGTTCAACTTTCATTGCCTTGCATGGATTCTTGATTTCTTTTATAGAAATTGTTTATTATGGTTCATAGAGAAAATTTTAAATATTTTGATTGTATTGGTTTTATGGTTGAGTGTGATGGTATATTGAATTTTTTAATAAATTTTTGAGGGGGAGGGATTTGAACCATTGAAATTCTCCCCTTTTCTTCCTCTTGTTTGAAGCATGAATCAAATATGGTGTTTTGGAAGGGGAAGAGGTCAAACCCATGACTTTTTCTCCTCCTCCAATTTCAAGCCAATGCCTTATCCAATGACTCGTTTGCACACTATCCCAAAGCCCAAGCCCATGTTTGGATTCTTCCAATTTCAAGTTATGGTTTTTGATTCTCCCTTGGTGGGGGATTTGTCCCTACTTCATAATGTGGATTTTTCATGCACATGGTTGAACCCCCAACCATAAACCTCTTCCCACACTTCTCCATCCAACCTACAAATCACCACCATTTCCACATGCACCCAGGATACTACTCATAATAGTGGATCAATCTCTATTATACAATGTATATCTGACCTTGTTATTCATCCATCACCTCCACATATTCCAATGGGGAATGTGATTCTCTTGAGCCATTGACATGCCCCCATGGATGACGACATATAGTAGAGCTACCTAAAAATATTCATAGAGTGGGGTGGAAGTGTGTCCAATCACTAGGGAAAAGCCACCAACCCACTACCCATTCTTTGTGGGGTTCATAAGTCACATGGATCATATCATGTAAATCACATCCAATAATTAAATTACCCAAACATGTGCATCGAACCCCCTTAACCCAGACAAATGCTCAACGACATTATGGAACTTGAAAATTTAGGTTTGGATAAGGTCTCAAGGTGTCCTATTGGGATAGCCTCTCTTAAGTTTTGGGTGTTTCCCTGGTGGGATCTAATCCAAGTCATGTAAGTGTATGAGGTGGAATAGGGTAAGTATTTGGGTAGGGGGGGCATGTAATAACAAGGAAATGTAAAGTCTTACCTGTCGGTGCCTTTGGAGAGGGCGAGCTACACCTTTTCATAAATGCAATTGTTTCCTATCCCGTTCATTACCTTTTATTCTTAGCTTTATTTATTTTGATCTTTTTCTTTTGTGCTTCAAGGGAATAGTTGAGGGCCATTGTCTCGGCTTGATGACCAGAGGTGACAACATCATCCACAAAAAAATCACGAAAATGAGAAGGTTGTCTCATGATGAGACCTCCTTTCTCTTGGCTATGCCACCAAGAGCCACTACCCTAGTTTGGTGACCAGATATGTGGTAGTGTCATACCGCTATATTCCCATGGTCATAATAGGTCGGCTTGTGATGAGACCTCCTATACATCAACTAGTACCTTGAGTGTTTATGTATCTTATGGGTCCCCTTTTCTTACTGAGAATATTTTCATAGTTTTCTTGGGGATCCCTGGGTGAAGCATTTCAAAAGTTTCAACATTGGATTTTAACTCTTGCCAGCTACTTTTTCCTTCTGGGCCTTTAGCCCCTTCTTCCCACAAGGTAAGGTACAACCCTTCCTAGCATAGCCAATTCCAAAGCATAAAAAAGGATAGGGGGGATGGAAGGAATAAGGATAGAAAGTGGTAAGTATGGAGGGAATGCACGATGAATTTTCACAGACCCACCCAGTAGAAACCCATCCTAAAGGGAAACCAACTTACTAGGGTACCGTGTTACCATTCCAAGTATAAATGAGGAAAATAACATAATTTCCAATAAAACATCATGAAATGAAGAAGGATTCAATACAACATATTCAAGTACTTCAAAAATCAGAGTGATACATACCATGATACCCAAACTCATTACCTCATGGAGCAATACCCACCGCCACTTCTGGACCAAGCTGATGGAATGGATACTACTACTCATGATGAATGGACTACACTAAAGAAAAGAGGGGCCCTTCGGGGCCATGCTCAAGTCGTATAGCTCTCGGTAATCCATGTCTAGAACCTATGGTTCTTGAGACATGATCTCCTTAGTTATCCCTAGGCTAGGGGATAACACTGCCAAGAAGGAAATGTATGCTAAATATCTATTCTTCTACCTGCTATACATACTACGCTAACCCTACTCTACCAAACTTTAGGGAAAAGAAAGGGAGCTAAGTGACGAATGACCCTTATGCATTGCTTTAGTTATCCTTGCACATATGTGAGTAGATACCTCATACAACTTGTTCTACCACCTTTCAATTGCATCTTCATAATCGATATCATAGGATTTCACTCTTCACCAATTCAAATCTCCATCAACAATGGTATTGATATAATATTCCCTGTGCCCAATGATCTTATAGATGTTCTCAATAACCAAGCTTTGTGTATCCTCATCCACCAACTCATTGTATCTGTCCCCTTCATTGAGATCTAGAGGTGCTATCACATGTAGAGTGTTTATTTCAAACAACATATACCTCTTCTTCAAATTCAACATAGCATTGTTGTCGAAAGCCCAATCTACCTCTTTTATAGAAATTGTTGATTATGGTTCATAGAGAAAAATTTTAAATATTTTGATTGTATTGGTTTTATGGTTGAGTGTGATGGTATATTGAATTTTTTAATAAAGTTTTGAGGGGGAGGGGTTTGAACCATTGACATTCTCCCCCTTTCTTCCTCTTGTTTGAAGCATGAAACAAATATGGTGTTTTGGAAGAAGAAGAGGTCAAACCCATGACCTTTTCTCCTCCTCCAATTTCTAGCCAATGCCTTAGCCAATGAGTCTTTTGCACACTATTCCAAAGCCCAAGCCCATTGTTGGCTTCCTCCAATTCCAAGATATGGTTTTTTATTCTCCCTTGGCGGGGGCTATGTCCCTACTTCGTCTTGTGGATTTTTCATGCACATGGTTGAATCCCCAACGAAAAACCTCTTCCCACACTTCTCCATCCAACCTACAAATCACCACCATTTACACATCCACCCATGATACTCCTCGTAACAGTGGATCCCTATATATTATACAATGCATATCTCACCTTGTTGTTCATCCACCACCTCCACCTAGTCCAATGGGAAATGGGATTCTCCTGAGCCACATGCCCCCATGGATGGCGACCTATAGTAGAGCTACCTAAAAATATGCATAGAGTGGGGTGGAAGTGTGTCCAATCACTAGGGAAAAGCCACCAACCCACTACCCATTCTTTGTTGAGCATCAAACTTTGTAAAAATAAATAAAAAAGTATAGAGGTGGTATTTAAACCTTGGTAAAAAGGTTTTTTCAATATAAGTTCATATGGTATGCAAGGCAATATCATCATATGTTTTTTGTTATTATTATATAGTTTTTTTTTAATATATGTGTCACACACACACACACACACATATCCCCATAATGCATTTCTAGGGGAAACCCATTAGTCACTTCCCCTCATTCCGAGAACAGTACCTACGATAAACTAAATTATGTAGAAGCTCAAAACTTTATCATGTAACTTATGAGAATAGAACATGGGTAGGGAGTATAAAACTCTATCATACAACCACTCATGATACACCCAATTGAAATGAAAACACGCGTGTGCGTGCGCGCGCGCGCGTACACACACACACACACACACACACACACACACACACACACACACACACACACACACACACACACACACACACACACACACACAGTTGGGGTGAGGAATGGAAAAATCCTCACTCAAGCATTTTCAAATGACCTCAGGCTAGGTGAGATAGACAAGTTTATAACCCTAGTCTTATAGCTTATCAAAAATCTCAATCAAACCTTAAGAAATGGATTCTTGGATCTGATGCTATTTTATCAGTATTAAAAATTTGTGTCTCTTATATGAAATGAACTAAAAACAAAATGTACTTGCAAAATGAATTTATGAAAATATGTGAATAAGCAAATGAAAGAAAGCATAATTATGAAAATCAATATACAACAAGTTTCATAAATGAGAAGAAATCAACAAATAAATTTATTGGTCTCAATCTTAGTTACAATTGAGTTTATATTTTCAAACCCCTTGTGAGGGTTTGGACCAGAATTACACTTAGAATTCCAAGATGTTATTTGACTCATACATAGACAACCGATGTCAAAAATATGAATACTAGAACAAAAAATTGAATTAGATCAGTCCAAGCTACAAGTCCATCATTGTTTTGAACTATGCAAAACTAACATTAATAAGCACTGAAATAAATTCAGAACTTACAACTAAAACCAAATAGACATTTAAGAGAATAAATGACCTTGGAGCATGTCAAAAGTCAAGGTTTCCTAGTCCTTTCTTCTCCACATTCAGAATAACGCTACTATCGACAAGATAAATCAACTATAAAGAAACTAAAAATGGAATCAATGAACATATGATAATCTCACTTGAGGTTAAAGCAAACCTTATCCGAATTTTTAATTCTCTATTTTCTCATTTCTTCTTTGTCTTTATTTCCTTTTATATCTTCATAAACTAGTTCGAGTAGTTCAACTACCTTTTGTTTATAAAATTTAAATAACTTTGTTTAGGAGAAGACAACTTCATTTATAATAAGAGTAATGAATACTAAATAATAGGTGGGGTCCCACTAGGTCTTTGTTCCTTTATTTCCAACATTTCCCTTGTAACTCCAAATTATGATTAAATATTGAGAATATATCAACATCATGAAATACATCAAAATAAGTGGCCCATTCAAAACATATCAAATCAACAAACTTGTATCTCCCAAAAATATCAAAATGGCATGATATTTAAAGTTCTTAAAATAATATCATATGTTTGCTATCCATCTCAAATGTGTATCAAGTGTCTAAGTGGAAGTGTCATAATAAAAATTAAAATAAATAAGTGTATTTATTTTTAAATAACTCCCCTCTTTCCTTACTTCCTTGCGACAAATCTGGCCTCAGATTGAGAAAATATTCATAATAAGACTTTTTCAATTCTAGCTTTACTATCTCAAGGTGTATGTCAATGAAGTTGATCTCTCTCTCTCTCTCTTAACATTGTATTCTTTGGATGAAGGTTGTTTGGAATATATGGATGAGGATTGAGGTGTCTCTAAGCTAAGTGAGTTGGCACGTTTCTTTACTTTTTCAATTTGGGGTTCATTACGCAACACTTTGTAATTTCTAGGAGCTAATTAGGCCATGGAGGTAACATATGCAACACGTGGTATTGATTGCAGAGAAGGAGTTGGAGGAATATGGTTATTAGGACAATGAGATATGACATAGGGAGGATTCATGGGGTTACTTTCCCAACCATCATTGACTAGCTGCACAGGGGGATAATTGTTGGGTCGTTTCATGCTTGTGTGCATCCTTCTTAACGTTGGGGGGTTAAGACCCAGGGTTTGTCTAGAATTGACCAACAAAAACCCCAAAGCATCAACATATCAATCCTTAGCCAAGGATGAATAAGGTCTCACTCGAGACACTATGAGGATGAAAAATACCATCTGTTCTTGTGTCGGGGATGATGGGATAAACACACATAAATCCATCTAGTTTGAAATTCATATAATTCATTGCAACTTACTTAATAGATAACAATACATCATGAAAACAACACATTCATTCAGACACATAATTGACACCTCATAGGCTCAAAATACATGCAACTTTATTATCATCCACATTTCATCAGTCACATGCATACATTAATCGAATCACATATCAACAACAATAAAGGCTCATATTCCCTCAGATAATTCCCCATATTTACAATACATTGTGCCCTACACATCCTTCCAGACCTTTGACATATGATAGACTTAGACTTACATTTAGAGACATTATAATACTACAGAGGCTCAAAGCGAGCTCTTGAACAATGAACAACCAATAGTAACTCAATGAATAAAAAACCCTTTATTTGTTGTCCTTGATTCATTTAATATCATTCTCATCTCTAGAGCTCTATCCATTTCAATTATGATCCACTCATTCTATTGAATAACAGTCCCACATGCTTTTGGCACCTGCCTGCATTCCACATATCCTTTTTGTAATCAGAGCAATCTTAAATACCATGACAACTCATCTTTTCTATGCTCCACATTCCCCGATGCCGCTGGCAGTAATCATTCGAGGATATTTTCAAAGATTTCTTTCTTGATTTCGGCATGCGTCTTTTTTATTTTCGTCGTGCATTGGAAAAATTGGACTTTGTGCTCATTAACAAAACTTGTAAAAAATTGATTAGGCACATGCTTCTTGTCACTCCTCGCATATTTTCTTGGGCAGAAGAAAAACTAAAATGAGTGCCCACAACTTCATTTGTGCATGCACACGATGTTTACCCAAAACTTTGGGTGCCAATAGGCCTCCACCACTATTACTTCGCTCATTCCCGAGCCAACAACCTCATGAGAATATTGTTGTGACTTCCTTGAGTAAGAGTAAATCATCATCATTGGCAGATCCGAAAATCAAACCAAGTTGTGATTGCAACTAGGTTTGAGTAAGAGAAAATCATACGTCCAGTATGTAGTTGCAACCCGACATAGGTCTTGGAATGAGTCGAGTAGGCCCCAAGGTAAGCAATGGTTGTGAACTTCATTTGGCCAGATGCTTGACTCTTCCCCTTTATTAGTGTATGTGGTGATGAATGGGGGGTCTGTTTAAAGCACATTATAGAGACACCAAACTCTGAACTGAACCAAAGTGAAGTTGCTATAACTTCGCCCAGTTACTCATGGACCTACAAGAAGTAGATCCCGTGAAAGAGTTACATCAAGAGAGAGCATCATCCTTTGCTTGTATTTTTTTTCTGGCTATATAATATAGAAGATGTGGACCTCCTGGATTGGTGGAACAGAGATCCCATAGCCTTGGGCTCTTTCCTTTAGCAAAGGTGATTATTCATGGTGACGAGAAAACCAACTTCGGGCTTAGAGAGATAGAAGACTACCAACTTTGGGGTGGCACTCTTTGGTTGAGGATCAAATATAAATTTATTAATTCTGAAGAGTTCCTCCCTTTGAGATTCTCCTGAATATACCATCTCTTGGGAACCATATCCACAGTATGAAAGAACGAATGGACCCATTGTGTTCAAGGAATATTCTTGGAAGTCTAGTGCCATTCACAAAAAGAAATGTGTTCTTGGGGATCTTCAATACCTTTGTAACGATTGGATAGTTCGAAGTTCGAGATGGGATGGAACTTGACTTTTATCAACTCAACCACTTGCGCCTAGTCCTTAATATTCGAGCGATGTGTTGCCCACCATTGCGTAGGTGTCGCCCAATCCAAAATATCCATGGCTTGGATCCTCTGTTCTGCTGGGAGAGTCTTCTTCATATACAATAGGAATTCCTCTACTCACTTTGTTCCATCAAATCGTGGGGAATTGCATAACTTAGATCTTATCCATTACACTTCTTTAGTTATCCTCACACATCTGTGAGTAGAGACCTAATAGAACTTGTTCTACCACCTTTCCATGGAATCTTCGGAATCGATATCATAGGATTTCATGCTTCGCCAACCCAACTCTCCATCAACGGTTGGATTGATATAATCTTCCCTGCGCCAAGTGGTCTTGTATATGTTCTCAATAACTGATCTTTGCGAATCCTCATCATCCATATCATTGTATCTATCCCCTTCATTGGGTTCTATAGGTGTGATCATGTGTAGAGTGTCTGTTTCAAACGACATCTACCTCTTCTTCAAATTCAACATCACATTGTTGTCGAAGGCCCAATCAATTCCAAGTAGTGTAGGGTAGGGATCAGAGTCAGCCATAATATCTATGACTTCAAAGTCAAACTTCATCTTCACGCTTTCTATATTCACTTCCACTTGCTCCAATCGACCTATAGGGTAGATCTTGTATTGATTTTCCAATCACATCTGGATGGACAACCAGACCAAAATTGGTCTACCCATAAACTCCTAGGACTTCTTTGAAAAAATATTCACATCGCAACCCAGATCCAACATGACTCCATCAATTTCATAACTCCCAAGTTCAACTATTATTTTGAATTCTATGCCTGTGCACTTTTTCTTGCTGACCTGACACAGATCCCTTTCTGGTAGGGGGAATGATACAGTTTTATCTATCCCTTGTTCCCCCATGTAGGAAACTAACATATGTGTCAACTTTCTCAGAGCATCATGACCATTTAACAGTCTTAGACAACGATGCAAGAAAGTACTTACATGGTCTGTGGCATTTGTCTCGTGACCCAAGTCATGCAATGATTCTTCCTGTGTTGCACGCTTCAACTCCTTAAGTCGTTGTTCCTCAATCACTCTTTTCTCAATTTGTCATAGCTCTTCCTATATGTATTCTTATTCCAATGACCTTTGTGCCATGTGTTGTATTTCTTCGTGCATGCGAGATTCCTCCAATGATCTCTGCATTACACGTTGTAATTCTTCATGAGTGCAAGCCTCTTTTCTTCCCATTTATTCAGAAAGTTGAGATAGTCTTCTGTGACATGCTCAGTGCTGTAACGATACCCACAAAGTGTGTGAAACTTGGTACAAAACCTCGACACATGGTCAATTTATCCATAATTAAAGAAAGTGGGGGGTTTTCCTCCCCCTTCTCCATATCCTCATCTGTAACTGCATCCATAGCTTCCTTTGAGGCCTCCTTGATAAACACCGTTCTCATCACCACCATGATCACCACTCTATTCTTCTTGCAACTAGAATACATGGTGGGTTTGGTCTTGCATCAGCTAAAGCGACTGCCATTTATTGACATCATGTCCCGTGGACTTACAAAATTCGTAGAACAGAGTATGATATGTTTTATGATATTTTTTCAACATTGGGAAGCAGGGTGGTACATGGTGTTGGGTGCCATTTTTGACCCTTTTCACCCAACCCATTCACCTCTATTTTTTTAATCTAAAACACCTCTTTCTATCTACTTTCACTTGAATAATGGTACAGTTAGCATAAATGAGGCAATGAGTTGTTATTTTTTTTATGAAACTATTAGTCTTGGCTTGTGAATAGTATTAAAAATCATTTATTCAAAAAAACTACTCGAATTCGGCTATTATAGGAATAACTCTGTTTCATGAGTAATTACAGGAATTGAAGGTTTGGGTACCTACGCTAGTTCAAATGAAAAGATTCTGCTTGGAGATGATTCATCAATGATAAAGGATGGTGAAATTTCTACTTCACCTCCTTCAAATAAGTTGGAACCCAATGGTCAACGATAGTCAAATTCGACAGGCAGTTATTACAGGAAATTCACTGAGTTACCAACATGAAGTTATTACAGGAAATTTGCATGGTTACCATCAATTTGTTATTTAAGGAAATCCACAATTCACTCATAGAATTGGGATTCGATGCTGAAATCAAGGAGTGAGGATCATATTGTTAGAGGATAAAGGAACCAATCTAGAATATCAAGGAACAACCATGTCCAATGTTATAATAAAGATATGAGCTATTTGTTTTTGTATTGAGTTCTGAAAAACAAAGTTTTCAGGAAGTGAATAAGAAACTTCCAAGACATGGGTTTTGTGCAGAATAGGGAAATATTAACTACCTTGACAACTCATTTTTGTATGCTCCACATTCCCTTATGCCGCTGGTAGTAATCGTTCAGGGAGATTTTCCAAAGATTCCTTTCTTGATTCTGGCATGCGTCTTTTTTATTTTCGACGTGCATTGGTAAAATTGGACTTTGTGTGCATTAACAAAACTCGTCAAAACTTGATTAGGCATGAACTTTTTGTCACTCCTCGCATATCTGCTTGGGCACACAAAAAACTTAAATGAGTGCACAAAACTTTGTTTTTGCATGCGCACAATATTTACCCAAACATTTGGGTGCCAATAGGTCCCAACCATTATTACTTCGCTCATTCTCGAGCCAACAACCTCATGAGAAGACTGTTGTGACTATATTGAGTAAGAGAAAATCATCATCATTGACATACCCGAACATCAAACTAAGTTGTGTTTGCAACCGGGTTTGAGTAAGAGAAAATCATCTTTCTAGGCTACAGTTGTAACTCAACACATGTCTTGGAATGAGTTGAGTAGGACCCAAGGTAAGAAATGGTTGTGAAGCTCATTTGGCTAGATGTTTGACTCTTCCCCTTTATTGGTGTATGTGGTGATGAATGGGGGATTTGTTTAAAGCACATTACCCAGACACCGAACTCTGAACTAAACCAAAGCGAAGTTGCTAGAACTTCACCCAGTTACTCATGGACCTACAAGAAGTAGATATTGTGAAAGAGTTACATCAAAAGAGAGCATCATCCTTTGATTGTATTTTTGTTCTATCTATATAATATAGAATGTGAGGACCTCCTAGATTGGTGGAACGAGAGCCCACAACCTTGGGCTCTTTCCTTCATCAAAGGTGATTATCCATGGCGACGAACAAACCAACTTCTGGCTTAAAGAGATAGAAGACTACCCAAATTCGAAGCACAGTTCAAGGAACTATAAAGACTGAGGAAATGTCTTATTGGAGAATAAGAGGGTGGGACCTTTTCCAAGCAATTGAGGACGAAATGTCAATCTTTGTGAAAATTGGGTTGTGGGTTCTTAGGATGTCTAACTGAACTAGAAATCACATGTCTTGAAATGTCTATGAAGGTGGGACATGAGAGGGGACCTGAACCGAGGGATGGTAATATTAGTGGAAAGTGGAAAGATAATAGTGGGTTGTGAGAAGTCGAGGATATGGGCGAGGGGCAGGGGCGATAGACCATGGGATGTGGAGAATTTCACCAATGACTGCATGGGTGGAAGTGGATATATATATAGAGTTGAAAATGGTCAGAGGGGTCAACCAGAATGAGGCAAAGAACCGATGAAGGAGAATAATCAAGGAATAAGTATAGAGTTCCACCAAAACCCCATAGATGAAGAGATAATGGTTCAAATCCTTTTTACTAGTGATGTGCTTATGGGAAGGTGGCGTCATCTCTTCTTACGTGCCAAGTCTATGGGTGATTTGTCTGAATCATATTTCTTGACCCTTCAATGTAATGTAGTGACAATTAGTCGAGCTCAGTCCCATGTGAATCCCCTGCTAGAGCCAGTACTTTGGATGTTAGCAATAACTTTGACCTGAATTGAAAATCTTGGGAATCTGCAAAACTATCAATCCATCTAATCTGGTTGTGTGAATGGAGTGTATATTGTGCTGCCAAAAAGGAAAATTATGGTAAATATCTATTCTTCTACCTACTATACATCCTACACTAACCCTACTCTACCAAAATTTAGGGCAGAGAAAGGGAGCTAAGTGACGAATGACCCTTGTGGGACCATAGTACACCTTCAACCAACTTCTATTAATATGTTCCTTTAGCAACTATCCCTGTGATGTACTTCAGATTTTGCAAGTGATGCATTGCTACACGTGAATTAAAAAAAAGAAGGAAACAAAACTTAGGTTTATGTGTCTCTATTAAAGATGATATTATTACTAAAGAGAATTCAATTAGAAAGATAAAATATTGCAAAAACTATATAAGTAGATGTTGGAAGATAGTGTAAAAGAAACTTTAGTTTTCCCTTGATCTATTTTGTGTCATGCTTGTAGATCTAGCAGTGGAAGTGTGGAATGATACACATAGAAATGTAGAAGAAGTTTAATGTTGATCATGGATTAGTGAAGATAAATAAGAAAGGGACACCCATTTTCCCATGCTAGAATATGGAATGTAGACAATAGAATTTGTAGAGAGCTTTCTTGGGTTTGATAGAAGATTGACTCCTAAAGGATGGAAGACAAGGAGTGAAGACATATAATAGTATGAAGAAAACCAACATAATAAAGAATCTCAGACATTGAAGATGGCCTTTGAAAAAATGAAGATTCCATAATCCTTTAAGATTGTTAATTGTAAATGGATAGAGTATGTGGTAAGCATGGAAGATCAACCATGTTAGTTGAAGGTATGCTCAATTTTGGTTGCAATATGAAAATGATCATGAATTTGTTGGTGCAATTAGTATTGAAAACGAGTCATGATAAGTTGTTGTTAGTTGAGCATGTAAGAGAACTTGATTGCAATTTTCATAAGGGATGTATTTCTAGAAGCCTTTGAAAGTGAGAATAAAGTGCATAAGATTAAATGTGTTGCAATTTTCCATAAAAATAAATGTTGTATAAGGGTTGTGTGTGTATCAAGAAAAGTTGCATAGGTAACTTTACAAGTTGAGATAAATTTATTGATGAGAAGAAGACATGACGCATAATTATTTGTCCGATACAAAAAAGGGTTTGTGACTAGAATACCAGAAAGTTGATAAATAATCCTTTTCAAATATTGAGATGGTTGATGTGAGAGGATGTGAAGAGCGGGTCATGAAGAATGTGTTAGCAGAGGCAAAGTTTGATGATGATGGTTTCATAGATCAATTATAATTGGAGAGAATTTGCATGATGCATAAGAGAAGTCAACCATTCATGGATGGTAAGTATGGTGAGCATACATTTGATGTTATGTCGAAGAAGGAAGATATTGTAGGTACATGGAAGAATGATGCAAATTGTAAGAGTGTTGAAGTAGTGTCCTTGAAGACCTTGTATATTGGGATGGTGATTTCAATGAAAAATAGAGTATTACAAATGGAGTAGGTCATGCATACCATGAGATGAAGAGTGTTGAGGCCACAAGAATTGAGGAAGATCTTGTGATTGTGATCCATGAACTTTTCTAGTTCAAAGAACAATGTAAGATTGAAGAACATGTAGTGATATGGCTGATGGTAGGAGCATTATTATTACAAAAAATGTTGGTAAGAAGTATAAGTGTTGTCATGTTTTATTGTATAATTAATGATCACATAGATATTATTTTGATGATAATAATTATAAAAGGAGTAAAGTGTCAAGTGACTTCATGAGATAGAGTATGTTTGGAGAAAAATGAGAATAGAGGATGGAAATTTCATGTTCATACATTTGCGGTAGAAGAATGATGGAAAACCATGTAGAAGTGGTAGAGAGTCTTGTGGAGTAGTAGAAAAACATCAAATGACGATCTTGTCGAATTAAGTCATAAGTAGAGATATATTTCTTAGACTACATGAGAAAGTAGAGGAGCAGTTGGTTTGTTTCCCAAAGAAGAGGAAATTGAAGGTTGGGTTGGTTCATGGATGCATAGTCCAAATTTTGGAAGAAATATAGAGTGCAAGTGAACATTTTGTTAGAATTAGTGGTGTTGGTAGAAATGTTACATTCTCATAGGCTAGTAACAAATTGGAACCATTGTTGATTGAGTTACACAGGGAGGTTGGGGAGACAATGAGATTAATTAGACTATAATATTTTGAGGTTGTAATCCATGTTGGTCAGGAGGAAATAAGGTTTTTCGAGTAAGATACTATGAACTTAGTTGAGGAGAAAGGTTATGTAGCAAAAAGTCCTTTTGGACAAGGACATGTGAAGGAGGAAAGCACCTAGTTGTTAATGTTATTTGTGAAGACAACTCACGTTGAACTAATTTGGTGTGAAGTAGAGATGATATGACACTGAGCAATTTGTTACAATCAAATAAGTTGGCAGGAGTCATCATCATTGTAGCTCCTTCCTCATTAAAGAGTATCAAAATGTTAGATTCAATGGTTATTCCAAGTTCACAGTGATTTATTAGGCATTAGAAGAGTATCAATGGTCAACCTTAGTTCACTTAATCTCAATACAAGGTGGTTACAATGTTTGAGTTTCAGATTGATTAAGGCCTCACTCGTCTATTTTGGGTTATCAAGGCTAAATGATTTTCAAACTTATAGTGTTCCCTAGATTACTATCACGTATGAGACACCTTCATGGGATCCATTAAGGTCATAGTGCCCAACAATATCCTATCAAAATGCAATTAGGCTCAATCCTACATTGTTTGGCTTGTTTGGGGCTCACTTTGTTTTGGCCTTAGGGGAGGCTGTCCTAGGATTATTTTCAAGTTCTAAATCTCTCCCATATTAGTAATCCTTGTTTCAAGAATTATTACTTCAAATTTCATGCGATGCAGATTCAATTTGCAAAATATTTAATGGTGGGCCCTCTCATTGGTTACTAGGTGAGTTCCACATGAGTTAGAGCTTTCATAGAATATAAGATGAATTCTATATGCTTTTCATAAAAATCATTCGTTGTACCTTGTAAATCTTGGGATAATTTTTCCAACAAACCTTATTTTCGTAATTCCACGTTCATATCTCTGGTTTATAAATGGTGAAAGTTTCACATGTCTCATGTGCCAAAATTTCATAGTTGTGAATTCTTGATCAAATGTTGTTATGAATTTGGTCCAAATATAAAATGGAGCCTAGTTTTGACCCTAAGTTATTAAGAATGACATTTTAGAAGATTGAGACTAGTTTTAGGGTAGTAGTTTGCTGGAATAGGTTCATGGTTTAAAAAATGTTGTGAATGGGAACTAATAACAAAAACAAAGTTTCCATGTTGTATTTGACTTTGAGAAATTTCTAATGACACTTCATTTTCCTCATACCAATGTCAATGACCCAATTATAGTTGTTAGAGGTCTCCATACTGGTTATGAAAACATGCTTTAGCCAACTTGCATGACACAATTTCATAGCAATTGAATGAGGATTTGGCAGCTTCATGTAGATTTGTGAGTTTATTTTATTGAAGCACTCATTGAGACCTTTCTAATGATACTTTTTTTGCCTCAAATGGATGTTTTATAATGATGTGGTAACCTTCACAAATTTGAATCCCTTATGGGACCCACCAACAAATCAATGTTTAGAGTCACTTATTATTGGGAAAAATTGAAGGCCTAGTTGGCATGGGATCAAATCACTAGTTGCATAGTAGCAATAGGTTTGTCAATACCTTTCCAATTGCATGCTCCATGTCTTATTTGACTATGTCCTTGGTCTCCTCCGATTAAAATTCTTTTGAAAAGTCAACCCTATTGACTTAGCACAAATTTAAAGAAAAGTAAACAATTAATTTTAAAAGAGACAAAAAATGAAAAAAATGGAGGATAGGACACACATGGACCTTATACAAAAATAAAAATAGTATAAAAAAATAAAAAATAAAATACAAAAGCTTCATCTTTCACCCTTCAAATTCCATCTTCTAAGTGCATTGGGTGAGAAAGTGATTGTACAAATCTTGTTTATGGGTGAAGGTGCGAGGGTATGGTCTAAGTGTAATAGGAGTAGCTCCGCTTGAGAAGGTACCATTACCACTCTAGCTAGTGTTTCATTAATTCAAATTTCATTACCTTTCATGGATTCTTGATTGCTTTTATAGAAATTGTTGATTATGGTTCACAGAGAAAATTTTAAATATTTTGATTGTATTGGTTTTATGGTTGAGTGTGATGGTATATTGAATTTTTTAATACAGTTTTAAGGGGAGGGGTTTGAACCATTTAGATTCTCCCCCTTTATTCCTCTTGTTTGAAGCATGAATAAAATATGGTTTTTTGGAAGGGGAAGAGGTCAAAACCGTGACCTTTTATCCTCATCCAATTTCAAGCCAATGCCTTAGCCAATGACTCGTTTTCACACTATCCCAAAGCCAAAGCCCATGGTTGGCTTCCTCCAATTCCATGATATGGTTTTTTCTTCTTCCTTGGTGGGGGATCTGTCCCTACTTTGTCTTGTGGATTTTTAATGCACATGGTTGAACCCCCAACCAAAAAACTCTTCCCACACTTCTCCATCCAACCTACAAATCACCACCACTTCCACATGCACCCATGATACTACTCGTAACAGTGGATCCCTCTATATTATACAATGTATATGTGACCTCGTCATTCATCCACCACCTCCACCTAGTCCAATGGGAAATGTGCTTCTCCTGAGCCACTGACATGCCCCCATGGCAAGAGGCCTATAGTAGATGATCCAGGTGAATATCAGTGGCCACCCACCTTTTCTAAATGGCTCAAAATGACTTTCTGGCAATTTTGGCAATTTACTATTTTTAGCAGGTTTTAACTTCCGAGGCCATTTTGAGGGCCCAAATGAAGGTTTTTAGAGATCTAGGTTCTCATTGATATCCAAATGCATGATTGAGCACCCAAAAGAAATATCCTCGATGATACCTTTCCAACGAGCTATCACACGCCTAAAACGGAGATCGTATGCAAAAGTTACGACCCCGAGAAGTTGATGTACTCACTTACCGAAACAGGGCCCACATGACTTTTGGTG
>JASDQU011455171.1:119244-129610 GCA_032191745.1 Picea mariana
CTCAATAACCGAGCTTTGCGTATCCTCATCCACCAACTCATTTTATCTGTCCCCTTCATTGGGATTTAGAGGTGATATCACATGTAGAGTGTCTGTTTCAAACAACATATACCTCTTCTTCAAATTCAACATAGCATTGTTGTCGAAATTCCAATCTACCTCTTTTATAGAAATTATTGATTATGGTTCATAGAGAAAAATTTTAAATATTTTGATTGTATTGGTTTTATGGTTGAGTGTGGTGGTATATTGAATTTTTTAATAAAGTTTTGAGGGGGAGGGGTTTGAACCATTGAGATTCTCCCCCTTTCTTCCTCTTGTTTGAAGCATGAACCAAATATCATGGTGTTTTGGAAGAAGAAGAGGTCAAACCCATGACCTTTTCTCCTCCTCCAATTTCAAGCCAATGCCTTAGCCAATGAGTCATTTGCACACTATCCCAAAGCCCAAGCCCATTGTTGGCTTCCTCCAATTCCAAGATATGGTTTTTTCTTCTCCCTTGGCGGGGACTATGTCCCTACTTCATCTTGTGTATTTTTCATGCACATGGTTGAACCCCCAACGACAAAACTCTTCCCACACTTCTCCATCCAACCTACAAATCACCACCATTTCCACATGTACCCATGATACTATTCATAATAGTGGATCCCTATATATTATACAATGCACATCTCACGTTGTTGTTCATCCACCACCTCCACCTAGTCAAAGGGAAATGGGATTCTCCTGAGCCACTGACATGCCCCCATGGATGGAGACCTATAGTAGAGCTATCTAAAAATATGCATAGAGTGGGGTGGAAGTGTGTCCAATCACTAGGGAAAATCCACCAACCCACTACCCATTCTTTGTTGAGCATCAAACTTTGTAAAAATAAATAAAAAAGTATAGAGGTGGTATTTAAACCTTGGTAAAAAGGTTTTTTCAGTATAAGTTCATATGGTATGCAAGGCAATATCATCATATGTTTTTTGTTATTATTATATAGTTTTTTTTTAATATATGTGTCACACACACACACACACACACACACACACACACACACACACACACACACATCCCCATAATGCATTTCTAGGGGAAACCCATTAGGCACTTCCCCTCATTTCGAGGACAGTGCATACAATAAACTAGATTATGTAGAAGCTCAAAAATTTATCATGTAACTTATGAGAATAGAACCTGGGTAGGGAGTATAAAACTCTATCATACAACCACTCACGATACACCCAATTTAAATGAAAACACGCGTGCACGCGCACGTGCACACACACACACACACACACAAAGTTGAGGCGAGGAATGGAAACATCCTCACTCAAGCATTTTCAAATGTCCTCAGGCCAGGTGAGATAGACGAGATTATAACCCCAGTCTTATAGCTTATCAAAAATCTCAATCAAACCTTAAGAAATGGATTCTTGGATCTGATGCTATTTTATAAGTATTAAAATTTTGTGTCTTTTATATGAAATGAACTAAAACCAAAATGTACTTGCAAAATGAATTTATGAAAATATGTGAATAAGCAAATGCAAGAAAGCATAATTCTGAAAATCAATACACAACAAGTTTCATAAATGAGAAGAAATCAACAAATAAATTTATTAGTCTCAATCTTAGTTACAATTGAGTTTATATTTTCAAACCCCTTGTGAGGGTTTGGACCAGAATTACACTTAGAAGTCCAAGATGTTATTTGACTCATACATAGACAACCGATGTCAAAAATATGAATACTAGAACAAAAAATTGAATTAGATCAGTCCAAGCTACAAGTCCATCATTGTTTTGAACTATGAAAAACTAACATTAATAAGCACTGAAATAAATTCAGAACTTACAACTAAAACCAGATAGACATTTAAGAGAATGAATGAGATTGGAGCATGTCAAAAGTCAATGTTTCCTAGTCCTTTCTTCTCTACATTCAGAATAGCGATACTATCAACAAGATAAATCAACTCTAAAGAAACTAAGAATGGAATGAATGAACATATGATAATCTCACTTGAGGTTAGAGCAAACCTTATCCGAAGTTTTAATTCTCTATTTTCTCATTTCTTCTTTGTCTTAATTTCCTTTTATATATTCATAAACTAGTTCGAGTAGTTCAACTACCTTTTGTTTAGGAAAGTTAAATAACTTTGTTTAGGAGAAGACAACTTCATTTATAATAAGATTAATGAATACTAAATAATAGGTGGGGTCCCACTAGGTCTTTGTTCCTTTATTTCCAACATTTCCCTTGTAACTCCAAATTATGATTAAATACTAAGAATATATCAACATCATGAAATACATCAAAATAAGTGGCCCATTCAAAAACATATCAAATCAACAAACTTGTATCTCTCAAAAATATCAAAATGGCATGATATTTAAAGTTCTTAAAATAATATCATATGTTTGCTATCCATCTCAAATGTGTATCAAGTGTCTAAGTGGCAGTGTCATAATAAAAAATAAAATAAATAAGCATATTTATTTTTAAATAACTCCCCTCTTTCCTTACTTCCTTGCAACAAATCTGGCCTCAGATTGAGAAAATATTCATAATAAGACTTTTTCAATTCTAGCTTTACTATCTCAGGGTGCATGTCAATGAAGTTGATCTCTGTCTCTCTCTTAACATTGTATGCTTTGGATGAAGGTTGTTTGGAATGTATGGATGAGGATTGAGATGCCTCTAAGCTAAGTGAGTTGGCAGGTTGCTTTACTTTTTCAATTTGGGGTTCATTACGCGACACTTTGTAATTTCTAGGAGCTAATTGGGCCATGGAGGTAACATATGCAACACGTGGTATTGATTGCAAAGAAGGAGTTGGAGGAATATGGTTATTAGGACAATGAGCTATGACATATGGAGGATTCATGGGGTTACTTTCCCAACCATCATTGACTAGTTGCACAGGGGGATAACTGTTGGGTTGTTTCATGCTTGTGTGCATCCTTCTTAACGCTGGGGGGTTAAGACCCAGGGTTTGTCTAGAATTGACCAACAAAAACCCCAAAGCATCAACATATCAATCCTTAGCCAAGGATGAATAAGGTCTCACCTAAGACACTATGATGATGACAAATACCATCTGTTCTTGTGTCGGGGATGAAGGGATAAACACACATAAATCCATCTGGGTTGACATTCATATAATTCATTGCAACTTACTTAGTAGATAACAATACATCAGGAAAACAACACATTCATTTAGACACATAATTGACACCTTGTAGGCTCAAAATACGTGCAACTTTATTATCCTCCACATTTCATCAGTCACATGCATACATTAATCAAATCACATATCAACAACAATAAAGACTCATATTCCCTCAGATAATTCCCCATATTTACAATACATTGTGCCCTGCACATCCTTCCAGACCTTTGACATATGATAGATTTCGACTTACATTTAGAGACATTACAATACTACAGAGGCTCAAAGCGAGCTCTTGAATAATGAACAACCAATAGTAACTCAATGAATAAAAAACCCTTTATTTGTTGTCCTTGATTCATTTAATATCATTCTCGGCTCTAGAGCTCTATCCCTTTCAATTCTGCTCCACTCATTCTATTGAATAACAGTCACACACGCTTTTGGCACCTGCCTGCATTCCACATATTCTTTTTGTAATCAGAGCAATCTTAAATACCTTGAAAACTCATCTTTTCTATTCTCCACATTCCCTGATGCCGCTGGCAGTAATCATTCGGGGAGATTTTCAAAGATTCCTTTCTTGATTTCGGCATGCGTCTATTTTATTTCCGTTGTGCATTGGAAAAACTGGACTTTGTGCTCATTAATAAAACTCATAAAAAAATTGATTAGCCACACGCTTCTTGTCACTCCTCGCATATTTTCTTGGGCACACGAAACACTAAAATGAGTGCCCACAACTTCGTTTGTGCATGTGCACGATGTTTACCCAAAACTTTGGGTGCCAATAGGCCCCCACCACTATTACTTCGCTCATTCCCGAGCCAACAGCCTCATGAGAATACTGTTGTGACTGCCTTGAGTAAGAGTAAATCATCATCATTGGCAGACTTGAAAATCAAACCAAGTTGTGATTGCAACCAGGTTTAAGTAAGAGAAAATCATATGTACAGGATATAGTTGCAACCCGACATAGGTCTTGGAATGAGTCGAGTAGGCCCCAAGGTAAGCAATGGTTGTGAAATTCATTTGGCTAGATGATTGACTTTTCACCTTTATTGGTTTATGTGGTGATGAATGGGGGATCTGTTTAAAGCACATTACAGAGACACCAAACTCTGAACTGAACCAAAGTGAAGTTGCTAGAACTTCGCCCAGTTACTCGTGGACCTACAAGAAGTAGATCCTGTGAAAGAGTTACATCAAGAGAGAGCATCATCCTTTGCTTGTATTTTTTTTCTGGCTATATAATATAGAAGATGTGGACCTCCTAGATTGGTGGAATGGAGATCCCATAGCCTTGGGCTCTTTCCTTCATCAAAGGTAATTATTCATGGCGACGAGAAAACCAAATTCGGGCTTAGAGAGCTAGAAGACTACCAACTTTGGGGTGGTGTTCTTTGGTTGAGGATCAAATATAAATTTCTTAATTCTGAAGAGTTCCTCCCTTTGAGCTCCTCCTGAATATACCATATCTTGGAACCATATCCACAGTATGAATGAACGAATGGACCCATTGTGTTCAAGGAATATTCTTGGAAGTCTAGTGCCATTCACAAAAAGAAATGTGTTCTTGGGGATCTTCAGTACCTTTGTAACGATTGGCCAGTTCGAAGTTCGAGATGGGATGGAACCCGACTTTTATCAACTCGACCACTTGTGCCTAGTCCTTAATATTCGAGCGATGCGTCACCCACCATTGCGTACGTGTCCCCCAATCCACAATATCCATGGCTTGGATCCTCCGTTCTGCTGGGAGAGTCTTCTCCATCTACACTAGGAATGCCTCTACTCACTCTGTTCTATCAAATCGTAGGGAATTGCATAACTTAGATCTTATCCATTACACTTCTTTAGTTATCCTCGCACATCTGTGAGTAGAGAGATAATAGAACTTGTTCTACCACCTTTCCATGGAATCTTCAGAATCGATATCATAGGATTTCACGCTTCGCCAACCCAAATCTCCATCGATGGTTGGATTGATATAATCTTCCCTGCACCGAGTGGTCTTGTAGATGTTCTCAATAAATGAGCTTTGCGCATCCTAATCATCCATATCATTGTATCTATCCCCTTCATTGGGATCTATAGGTGCGATCACGTGTAGAGTGTTCGTTTCAAACAACATCTACCTCTTCTTCAAATTCAACATCACATTGTTGTCAAAGGCCCAATCAATTCCAAGTAGTGTAGGGTAGGGATCAGAGTCATCCATAATATCTATGACTTCAAAGTCAAACTTCATCTTCACGCTTTCTATATTCACTTCCACTTGCTCCAATCGGCCTATAGGGTAGATCCTGTATTGATTTTCCAACCACATTTGGATGGACGACCAGAACAAACTTGGTTTACCCATAAACTCCCATGACTTCTTCAACAAAATATTCACATCGCAACCCAGATCCAACATGACTNCTTGCTGACCTGACATAGATCCCTTTCTGGTAGGGGGCATGATATATTTTTATCTATCCCTTGTTCCCCCATGTAGGAAACTAACATCTGTGTCAACTATCTCAGAGCATCATGACCATTTAGTAGTCTTAGACAACGATGCAAGAAAGTACTTACATGGTCTGTGGTGTATGTCTCGTGACCCAATTCATGAAATGCTTCTTCCTGCATCGCACACTTCAACTCCTTAAGTCGTTGTTCCTCAATCACTCTTTTCTCAACGTGTCATAGCTCTTCCTATATGCATTCTTATTCCAATGACCTTTGCGTCGTGTGTTGTATTTCTTCGTGCACATGAACTTCCTCCAATGACCTCTGCATCACGCGTTGTAATTCTTCACGAGTGCAAGCCTCTTTTCTTCCCATTTTTTTAGGAAGTCGAGATAGTCTTCTGTGACATGCTCGGTGTTGTAACGATACCCAAAAAGTGTGTGAAACTTGGTATAGAACCTCGACACATGGTCGATTTATCCATAATTAAAGCAAGTGGGGGGTTTTCCTCCCCCTCCTCCATATCCTCATCCGTAACTGCGTTCATAGCTTCCTTTGAGACCTCCTTGATAAACACCATTCTCATCACCACCACAATCACCACTCTATTCTTCTTGCACCTAGGATACATGGTGGGTTTGGTCTTGCATCAGCTAAAGTGACTGACATTTATTGACATCATGTCCTGTGGACTTACAAAATTCGCAGAACAAAGTATGATGTGTTTTATGATATTTTTCCAACGTTGGGAAGCAGGGTGGTACATGGTGTTGGGTGCCAGTTTTGACCCTTTTTACCCAACCCATTCACCTCTATTTTTTATCTAAAACACCTCTTTCTGTCTACTTTCACTTGAATAATGGTACAATTAGCATAAATGAGGCAATAAGTTGTTATTTTTTTTATGAAACTGTTAGTTTTGGCTTGTGAATATTATTAAAAGTCATTTATTCACCAAAACTACTTGAATTCAGCTATTACAGGAATAACTCTGTTTCATGAGTAATTACAGGAGTTGAAGGTTTGGGTACCTATGCTAGTTCAAATGACAAGATCCTGCTTGGAGATGATTCATCAATGATAAAGGATGGTGAAATCTCTATTTCACCTCCTTCAAATAAGTTGGAACCCAATGGTCAACGATAGTCAAATTCGACAAGCAGTTATTACAGGAAATTCACTGAGTTACCAACAGGAAGTTATTACAGGAAATTTGCAGGGTTACCATCAATTTGTTATTTAAGGAAATACACAATTCACTCATAGAATTGGGATTAGATGCTGAAATCAAGGAGTGAGGATCATATTGTTAGAGGATAAAGGAACCAATCTAGAATATCAAGGAACAACCATGTCCAATGTTATAATAAAGATCTGAGCCATTTGTTTTTGTATTGAGTTCTGAAAAACAAAGTTTTTAGGAGGTGATACTCAGAGGAAATTTGTGGAGCGATGCGGGTGAATAAGAAACTTCCAAGACATAGGTTTTGTGCGGAATAGGGAAATTTAGGTGACACGTGTAACATAATTCCGAAAAAGTTCATGATGCGGGCTCTACGAGTGGATCTTTAAAACAAAATTGCCTTGATTTTCCTATAGTGGTTGATTTACAATTTTCTTAATATGTAAAACCCAACTCGGATCCAATGGATCAATTATAGAATTTGGGAAATAATTGTTTATTATTTTGTATAAATAATATTCAAAGAACAATATAGGGTTAGATTAGAAAAGGGAGAATATGGTTATGAACCTTCAAACATATTGTAATTGCTATATCTATTTTGAAATCAATTAAATGAAGTTATGAGTTCTTTTATGCAGTGAAGCTCTTTTAAGTTTTGATTTTTATCGACAACATATCCAGGAAGGCCCCTTTTATGTGTTGTCTTCATATTTAAGCAGTGGTGTTTTGGAAGTACTTCCCATTATTTTCTCTCGTATTTGTTCTTGTTTTCTTCATTCGTTGTAATTTCCTTTAAATGCAAAATTCTAGATCATTGAATGCTCTTCCATCATTGAATGCTCTTCCATCTACTGCACTATACCAACAATTCTCTTAGAATATAGTCAAAGATCAAATCATTGTAATTTCTAGGAGTTGATTGGGCCATGGAGGTAATAGATGCAATGCGTGGTATTGATTGTAGAGAAGGAGTTGGAGGAATATGGTTATCAAGACAATGAGCTATGCCAGAGGGAGGATTCATGGGGTTACTATCTCAACCATCATTGGTTGGCTGCACAAGGGGCTAACTGTTGGGTTGTTTCATGCTTGTGTGTGTCCTTCTTAATGTTGGGGGGTTAAGACCCAAGGTTTGTCTAGAATTGATCAACAAAACCCCCAAAGCATCAACATATCAATCCTCAACAAAGGATGAAGACAGTCTCACCTGAGACACTATGAGGATCAAAAATACCATATGGTCTTGTGTCGGGGAAGAAGAGATAAACACACAAAAATCCATCCAGGTTGACATTCATATAATTCATTACAACTTACTTAACAAATAACAATACATCACGAAAACGACGCATTCATTCAGACACATAATTGACACCTTATAGGCTCAAAATACGTGCAACTTTATTATTATCCCCATTTCATCACTCACATGCATATATTAATCAAATCACATATCGACAACAACAAAGGCTCATATCCCCTCAGATAATTCCCCATATTTACAATACATTGTGCCTTGCACAACCTTCCATACCTTTAACATATGATAGAATCAGACTTACATCTAGATACATTACAATACCGCAGAGGCTCAAAGTGATATCTTGAACAATGAGTAACCAACAATAACTCAATGAATCATCAACTCTTTATTTTTCATCCTTGATTCATTTTATATCTTTCTCGACTCTAAAGCTTTGTCTCTTTCAGTTCTGCTCCACTCATTCTATTGATTAACAGTCCCACATGCTTCTGGCACCTTCCTGCATTCCACATAGCCTTTCTATAATCAAAGCAATATTAACTACCTTGACAACTCATCTTTTGTATGCTCCACATTCCCTTATGCCGCTGGTAGTAATCATTCAAGGATATTTTCCAAAGATTCCTTTCTTGATTCTGGCATGTGCCTTTTTGATTTTCGACGTACATTGGCAAAATTGGACTTTGTGTGCATTAACAAAACTCGTCAAAACTTGATTAGGCATGCACTTCTTGTCACTCCTCGCATATCTGCTTGGGCACACACAAAACTTAAATGAATGCGCACAACTTCGTTTTTGCACGTGCACAATATTTACCCAAACATTTGGGTGCCAATAGGCCCCCACAATTATTACTTCGCTCATTCTCGAGCCAACAACCTCATGAGAAGACTGTTGCGACTATATTGAGTAAGAGAAAATCATCATCATTGACATACCCGAACATCAAACTAAGTTGTGATTGCAATCGGGTTTGAGTAAGAGCAAATCATCTTTCCAGGCTATAGTTGCAACTCGACACAGGTCTTGGAATGAGTCGAGTAGGCCCCAAGGTAAGCAATGGTTGTGAATCTCATTTGGCTATATGCTTGACTCTTCCCCTTTATTGGTGTATGTGGTGATGAATGGGGGATCTGTTTAAAGCACATTACCCAGACACCGAACTCCGAACTGAACCAAAGCAAAGTTGCGAGAACTTCATCCAGTTACTTGTGGACCTACAAGAAGTAGATCCTGTGAAAGAGTTACATCGAAAGAGAGCATCATCCTTTGATTGTATTTTTGTTCTGTCTATATAATATAGAATATGAGGACCTCCTAGATTGGTGGAACGGAGAGCCTGCAACCTTGGGCTCTTTCCTTTAGCAAAGGTGATTATCCATGGTGATGGACAAACCAACTTCTGGCTTAGAGAGATAGAAGACTGCCCAAATTCGAAGCATAGTTCAAGGAACTGTAAATACTGATGCAATGTCTTACTGGAGAACAAGAGGGTGGGAACTTTTCCTAGCAATTGAGGACGAAATGTCAATCTTTGTGAAAACTGGGTTGTGGGTTCTCGGGCCGTCTGACTGAACTAGAAATCACATGTCTTGAAATGTTTGTGAAGGTGGGCCATGAGAGGGGACCTGAACCGAGGGATGGTAATATTAGTGGAAAGTGGAAAGCTAATAGTGGGTTGTGATAAGTCGGGGATATGGGCGAGGGGCATGGGCGATAGACCATGGGATGTGGAGAATTTCGCCAGTGACTGCATGGGTGGAAGTGGATATATATAGGGTTGAAAATGGTCAGAGGGGTCAACCAGAATGAGGCAAAGAACCGATGAAGGAGAATAATCAAGGAATAAGTATAGAGTTCCACCAAAACCCCATAGATGAAGAGATAATGGTTCAAATCCTTTTTACTAGTGATGCGCTTATGGGAAGGTGGTGTTATCTCTTCTTACATACCAAGTCTATGGGTGATCTATCTGAATCATATTGCTTGACCCTTTAATGTAATGTAGCGACAATTAGCCGAGCTCAGTCCCATGTGAATCCCCTGCTAGAGCCAGTACTTTGGATGTTAGCCATAACTTTGACCTGAATTGAAAATCTTGGGAATCTGCAAAACTATCAATCCATCTAATCTGGTTGTGTGAATGGAGTGTATATTGTGCTGCCAAAAAGGAAAATTATGGTAAATAGCTATTCTTATACCTACTATACATCCTACGCTAACCCTACTCTACCAAACTTTAGGGCAGAGAAAGGGAGCTAAGTGATGAATGACCCTTGTGGGCCATAGTACACCTT